>WNNG01000295.1:0-11071 GCA_018208015.1 Medicago ruthenica | reverse complement strand
GTCTGAACAGTGCGTCTGATGTACTGTGCGCTTCTGAAGGAGTCAACGCTGGTCAACGTCTGAACAGTGCGTCTGAAGTACTGTTCAGCGTCTGAAGCACTGTTCAGCGTCTGAAGGCACATTCTGCGCATGAAGCACTGTTTCAGAGTCTGAAGGTCCAAACTGCTTCTGAAGGCCATTTCAGCTTCTGAACCTCCTCAAATTCAGTTTCTTGCTTCTGAAGACTTCTTTGACACATGGAGATGCTTTGCTTGAACACTTTGATTTTACCAAAACATGCAGCCAACATCTAAATACTCAACACTAGCTTCCAATTGCAATGACTCTTTGCTAATTTTCTAGGCAATTCTCAACAGCTATCTTTTCCTCTATAAAAGGGTGAAGATTTGAAGAGAAAAATTGCTAAGACTCTTGAAACAAAAAGACTGAATTCGTGCTCTGTTTTGCTGTCAATATTTGAAAGTCACCCAAAACTCTTAGAAATTCTTACAATCTTTGTATCTTAGAATTTCTTAAGTGTAGAGTCTTATACCTGAGTTGTATTAAGTGAACACCTCTGATATTTGATCAAGTGTTCAACCCAAACTTACTTTCTTTGTAATTCAGTTTGGTTCAAGCCTCAGTCTGCGTACTGAGCATCCAGAAGTCTCATTACTTTGTGTTCTGAGCAATTAGAAGTCTCTTAGCTTTGTGCTTTGAGCAGAGAAGTCTCTTTACTTTGTGTATTGAGCATTGAAAGTCTCTTGACTTAGTGTCTTGAGCATTAGAAGTCTCTTACTAGGTGTTTGAGCATTGAAGTCTCTTAGCTTTGTGCTTTGAGCAATTGTAATCATCTGATTATAGTTCAAATCTCCTGTAAGTGACAGGGGGACTAGACTACTTCCAACTTGTGGAAGGAACTAGTATAAAAACATTGTGTCTCTTTCTTTCCCTCTCTCTTTACTTTTGAATCCGCTGCATAAACTCTTTGAAAAAGGTTTAGAACTTGATTCTGAACTTAACATAAGTTTTGAGAAAGGAAAAACTGCCCACACACAATTCAACCCCCCCTTCTTGTGTGTTTTTCTCACCTTCAAAACACACCTACGTCTGGAGGCTACCAAGCCAGGAAGGAAATCCACTAAATAGTATCAATTCAAAGACTCATGACAACAACCCCTGTTTCACAGCCTTATCACTTAATCACTACCCGTATAGATTTCTACCTAGGAACTCCTAGATATAAGATCCCACTTACTTCCTACTCAAGTAATCACTGCCCCGGTGATCTTAAAACTCTAAGACAATTCAAGTATGAAGACACTCTTCAAAAACACAAAAAACATCACTTTTGCTTAAAAGCTTTAAGTGAATACGACTCAATAACAAAACAACCAACTCTAACACTTGAGTGGTGCACAGAAATAAAGCATAAAGCTTACAGACTCAAAAACTAAGACTCTCTCTATAATGACTTCTGTTTTTAATCATCTTCTTCAATAGCAGCGTCCTCCTTATATAGTCTTCAACAACACATAATTCTGAACAAAATAATCTTCAACAGATATTGTTCTAAAATTCTTTAGAAGCTCATAGAAGCAAATATATTTTAGAAATATATTTTCCAAAGATTTCTTGAAAATATTTTCTTAAATAAAAGAAACAAATCTTCAACCATTATCTTCACGTGAATTAATCTGCCTTCTAGAAACATCAGCTTGGATAAATCTTCAATAAAATCTTCAAAAGATACTGTGAGAGAATTAACAGAACCAAGGCACAAGAATGAATGCAGAAAATGTGCTTCTGAAATGCAGCTTCTGAAGGTCAACGAAAGTCAGCGTCTGAACAGTGCGTCTGAAGGTCAACGAAAGTCAGCGTTTGAACAGTGCGTCTGAAGGTCAACGAAAGTCAGCGTCTGAATAGCGCGTCTGAAGGTCAGCTTATGAACAGTGCGTCTGAAGTACTGTTCCAGCTTCTGAAGACCCAGCTTCTGAAGACATACAATTGAGATATCAGCTTCTGAAGACGAACTGCTTGTACATTTGATTTTAGCAAAACATGTAGCCAATAACCAAATATCCAACACCGGTAGTCCACACACATTCTAACTTTGTCATCTTTCTTTGGGACTGGCACAATGTTGGCAACCCATTGTGGATACTTGGTCACTGCTAAGAAGACGACGTCAAACTGCTTTTTGACTTACTCTCTAATCTTGAGAGCCATGTCGGGTCTGGTTCTTCTCATCTTTTGCTTTATTGGTGGGCATTCTGGCTTGAGTGGTAGTCTATGCACGACTATGTTGGGGTCTAATCCTGGCATGTCCTGATATGACCAAGCGAACACATCTACATACTCTCGTAGTAACTCAATCAGCTTTTCCTTCACGTCTTCCTGCAGGGAGGCTCCCACTTTGACCTCTTTCTTGTCCTCTTCGGTCCCCAAGTTGATCATTTCAATTGGTTCTTAGTGAGGTTGTATTACCCTATCCTCCTGATCCCCAAGTCTGGACAATCCTTCAGGAGGTTCATAATCGTCCTCATTATCGTCTTTCGTTTGGTTAATTGGGAAATCGAAGTCGTAAGGGATTATAGCAGTATTATTTTCGGTGGGTGTATTTATGGATATGCATGAGTATGATTTTTATTTTAGGGTTGTGGAAATTTAAAATGAGTAAAATATTGCTATTAAAGAACGAAAGAGAAATGAACTCAATCGAACACAAAATGCAATTTTATTAATGATAGAAATAACTTGAAACATGGGGGCCCCACAAAGCTAATCATTTACCTTGGGCAGAGCAAAATGATTTTTTTTTAAAAGCATGATAAATCACTTGAACAAGGAAATGATTTCTGGAATTTCAATGGCCTTCAAGTTGCTCGGGACATCATCAAAACGCAACGGTACACCAGGTCGGGTACTTTTGGGGGGAATGATATGAGTGTTTTTCTTTAAAATGCATGAAAATGCATGTATGCGATGTCGATGAAAAAACATGCTTTTATTTTTTATTTTGCTTTGGGAAGGAAAATGTATATGTGAAAATTATTTTCATGGATGCAAATGTTATGGCATGCAGAGGTGTGGTTAAAAGAGGTCAAGGCATAGGTTACCAAGGTAGGAACGTTCAATACTACCCCCTATTCTCACATGTAGGTTCTAGATTTCCAAAATGGTTCCTAGAGTCATTGATCTTATTTGAACATATTGTTGCCATTGCAAATACTTGCAGGACAACAACACTCCAAAAGATCTCCTCTAGGTGAGGTTTTCATGCCAACCCTATAAGACATACGTCAGGAAGGTCAACACTACGCGACCATCGATTCTTGTTCTAACCGGAGGTCCCTAATAACATGTTTATAGGTTCTAGACTAGTTCAAAAAAGGTCCCCGGAGTCATGGATCCTACAAGAAAGTATTGCTGCCATTGCAAATACTTGCAAAACAACAACACTTCCAAGAGAATCTACTCTAGGCGGGGTTTTCATGCCAACCTTGCAAGACATACGTCAGGAAGGTCAACACTACGCAACCACCATCTTATCTTAAGTTTTTTCTCAAAGCTCGGGTATAGAGCTTCACTCATGCGACAACCCACAGTTGACATATATATATATATATATATATATATATATATGAACATAAAGCATAATGAAGCATAGATATAGAGGCGAGAGGAAATGAAGATAAAGACATAAAAACATGCAAGCAAACAAAAAACACTTAACCTAAGAGCTAACTAGGATAGGCTTGACTCGCTAGTGAGAAACAAACGTCCCCAGCGGAGTCGCCAGCTGTCGCGTTCCTAAAAACGCTCGAGCGTACTAACGCTCGGAATAACTACGGAGTCGCCACCAAAGTTTTATTTTTAAAGGGAAACGTTGATAAAACCCTTGACGATGTGGAAAAGATGGTCATCGCAACCATTAACGGGTTCAGGAGTCGATTATGCAAGGGGAAGGTATTAGCACCCCTCGCATCCGTTGTACTCAACGGGAACCTCCTAGTTAGTTTAGGGTTAAAAAGTGTTTTAAAGGTTACTTGCTACATTTTAATACTTCAAAGAAAAAAGGAAAGGGGGAAAAATATTTGTATTAGTGTGCTTGACAAGAGTGGGATCTTGCTCCTACGTATCTCCTGGTGCGATGGAGAATTCAAAGCTACGTAGTTCTTTGAATGAAAATGTTTGTTTGTTGGTTGATTTTAAAGAACAATGTTTTTGATCGTATTCTAGCGGTTAAACGTAGCTTGTATGCTCGCGCGTGGGAGGCTTAA
This sequence comes from Medicago ruthenica, assembly GCA_018208015.1. Lineage (NCBI taxonomy): Eukaryota > Viridiplantae > Streptophyta > Magnoliopsida > Fabales > Fabaceae > Medicago > Medicago ruthenica. The sequence continues at coordinate 6,809 of WNNG01000295.1, read as the reverse complement.
GCGTTTGTTTGTATCGCGTTAGAATTGATAAAACATCGTCCGTTTGTGAAAAGAGATTTGAATTTTATTTGACCATGGGGGGGGCCAAAAATTAGTTTGGTGTGTTGGATTTGTTTTTTTGTATTTTGAAAATAGAATGACGATTGTCCGAACAACGAGACATACGTCAAGTGCTCGTGCAACCGGGGAATGGGAAGACATACGTCAAACCACTCCTTTTTCATTCAAGTTTATTATTGAAAATAGATGTATAAACTATAATTGAGAGCATTAACACTTGTTATATTTTCTCTTTTTCAAATGAAATGAGATTCAGCCCCTTCAAAAATAGTTCAAACCAGGTTCTGAACCTTCAGTCGCAGAAACTGACTTCAGAAGCAGCTTCAGAAGCACAGTTCAGAAGCTGCTTCAGAAGCACTGTTCAGAAGCACTGTTCAGACTCTGAACTTCAGAAGCACTGTTCAGACTCTGAACTTCAGAAGTCTGTTCAGACTCTGATTTCAGAACCTCAGGGGTAAAAATGTTGAAAACTGTAGGAAGAAAAATCATTTATGTTTTGGTAATTGTTGTGATCTTTGTGATTTTTTCGGATTTTTGAATGATCTTTTTAGTGCAAAAAATGAGTTAAAATGGCTAAAAATGCAGAAAAATAATGCAGGAACAGCAGCACAGTTTCTGTGATTTTTAGTCAACTTCTGAGTTAAATTTCTCAATCAGTATTGAACCAAATACGAAAGTAAAAATATCCTTGTAAAGCTTGCCATGAATACTACATCCTAGTGGTCCTAGATCTACCAAAAGATGTCCTAGAACCAGCTATATTTTGGCCTTAAGTCATGCTCATGAACTTTTGATGAAAAATGCAATATTTTTAAGAAAAGCTACAGACACTTAAACAGATGCAAAAAAAAGAGATAAAAAGGTTCAAGATACTTACAAACTCCTAGCCAAAGCTTCAGATGCACTAAAAAATGAAAGGGGCTTTTGGGTGATTGTGGTTTTTTTTAAAGATGGAAGTGATGGAGAAGATGAACAGTAACAAAATGGTGTTTTGCTACTATTCTCTTTTCTTTGTGTGATGTTTGTGAGGTTTTGTGATGATGACTTAGATAATTTTTGATTTCTTGTGATGGTTTGTAGAGAAAAACAGAAAACAGAGCTTTTTCTTTTTAGAGGTTTTGTTATGTTTTTTGATGTTCCTGTGATTCTGATTCTCCTCCAAAAAATCCTCTTTTTTCATTCATTTTCGTCCCTGTTATATAGGCAATTTTGTGATCATGAGATCCCTTGAAAGCTGAGCTTTTTTGTGTGCTTTGGCAAAAACTTTGGTTAACATTTATGGAGGAAGTGACCTTGTGATTTTGGTGAAGACTTTGTGCAGGATTTTGAACAAGTTGGGGACTGAGTTTGACAGAAGTTGATGGAAGAAAAACAGGAAAGAAGGGGCGTTGCAGGCAGGGCAGCTTATTTTGACTTTCTTTGACAAAGGAAAATGGAAGAAAACGGAAAGGAAGGGATGCTGGAAACAGGGGAGAAGCTTGCAGCCTTCTTTGACTTTGTTGTTTTTTTTTCTTTGTATAGGTTTTTTTTTAGAAGAACAAAACATAATAATAAAAATAATAATAAAAGAAAAATATAGATAAATAATAATAATAAAACCTTTTTTTATTATTATATATATTTTTTTTTTAAAAAAAGAAGAAAATAAAAACTGATTTTTTTTTGCATGATGATGATTTTTTTTAAAAGAAGAGACTTGGACAAAATTAGGGTACAACAGGAAGAAAACATGTACTTGTGGCTTTTGGGAATTAGTGGGAATCCCATGTAGGCATGTTGTAGCTGCAATGGGTAAAAGGTCTCAGAGACCAGAAGACTTTGTTGATGATTGTTTTCCAAAGAGACATAAAGATGTTATAGCTTCAGTGTCAGTGCAATCAATGGACAAGACATATGGCCATTTGTTGTTGCTGAAGAAATGCTTCCTCCAACTTACAAGAAAGGTCCAGGAAGACCAAAGAAACTAAGAATAAGGGAACCTGGTGAACCTGATGGCAGAAAATACAAGAGGCAGAATACAAAGTATAGATGCACATGATGTGACAAAATTGGGCATAACAACAGAAGCTGCAAAAGTACTACAATTAACCTAGAGGCTCAAAAGAGAAAGGTAATAATCATCAAATAATGCCTTCTTGCTATTATTATTTTTCACAAGTCTATACTGATGTACCTATCTTTCTTTAGTTTCACAAAGGAAACCACCCAGGAATGCACCACAAGATGCAGCAGAACCTGCACAACCTGCCAATACATCTACTTCTCAAATTGCAGAACCTGCAACAGTCCCCGCACAACCTGCCAATATACCAACTTCTCAGATTGCAGAACCTGCACAGCCTGCAACAATCTCTGCTGAACAAGTGAATGCTCAACCTGCAACAGTCCCTGTTCAACCATCTCAGCATGTCAACACTGAAGTTGAGAATGCTCAAAATATTGCATCTTAGCCATCTCAGCATCCCAGCATGTCAAAGACTGTGAAACCAAACCCTGTGGCATCAAAGAATGTGAAAGTAGCTGCAAATGCAAACTCAAAACCTGTGACTTCAAAACTTGTGAAGACTAGGGATGTGAATGTACTGTCTCACCCACAACCAAATACACAGTCACAGAATTTGAACACTCAACCTACAGCACATATGGATGGTCAACCTGCACCATTTAAGGCTCCAAGAAAGGTAAATTTATACATTAAAATATCAAGCTCATTACATGATATTTGTATATGTTACTGAATCATTGTTTTTTATCATAGAAAAAACATGTTGAGATGGTCTATGATGTTACCCATTTACAAAAGAAGGCAAAGACCACCATGTCATGGAAAGGAATCAAGTGTGAAGCATCTAAGGAAAAATCAGCTGCCAATGTACCAAAATACAATTTCAACAAATTAAGAAGGAGTGGCAGAACTTGTTACTTTGGGCCTCAACCTAAATTAGGTGCACTAGGAACTCTTGAGACAAACCCCATTGAAGTTGGAGTAGATGATGGAGATGGAGAATTAACTTATGAGATTTAAACTTGTTGTACTTTAAAATGTATTGTCTTACAATGCCTTTTGATTAATTAGATTTGGATGTAATGGCTTGAACAATGCCTGCTGTTTTTAGATGTAATGACTTAAACAATGCTTGTATTTTGAATGCTAATGGCTTACAGATGCCTTTTGATTAATTAGATTTGGATGTAATGGCTTGAACAATGCCTTCTATTTTGGATGTAATGACTTAAACAATGTTTGTTTTTTGAATGGTAATGGCTTACAAATGCCTTTTGTTTATATCAATGTGTGAATGCAAAGCATTTTATTCATATCAGAGTAGCCAAACCAACTGTGAATGATAATGGCTTACAATGCCTTTTGTTTAAATCAATTGATAATGGCTTAAACAAACAATTTGCACATAAAGCAACAAAATACACTAAATAGCAACAAAATGAGTTACAACTTTGATTGATAACAAAGTAGCCAAACTAGTTCCATTCATTACTCAACAAATACAATCTTTGATCCATAACACATCAATTCAAATAACAACACATCAATTCAAAATAAGACTATTACATCACATCAATTCTTGACATTAACACACAAAAAAAAACAGTTCATCATCAAGGCCAATGTCATCCACATAACTTTGTTCCTCTCATCCTTGTACTTTGTCTTCCACTTTGCAATTTCAATCGACTCAAATGTCTTCATGATTCCTTCAATGTTGTTGCATTTGGTACAAGCTTGGTTATTGGTTCCTTCCAACCTTGACCTATCCTCCTCCATTGACACTTCCATAACAGGATCAACATGAATCATGGGTGTATGCCCTGGTACAATGTCATCATCCCATATGAACAGCTCACAAGTATGAACATTCTGTGACAATAATCCATGGACCAACTTAAATTATCAGTTAAACAACAAATACACATTATCAGTTATACATCAAACAAGCTTAACTAGAACTAACCTTGCTATTCCAATTACGATATTTCCAAAACCTACGCCCTTGGTTATCAAATGTGTTAGCTATGTACACCTTCATGGGTAGATTGCACCCACAAACCGGTAACATAGACTGCATCATTTCTGGAACTCGAGCAGCAGCACGACTTGTCCTTGCCCCATTTCTGGAAATTGAATAGGAATGTGAGCATCTGCTGTTTGAATTACCTCTGTTGCTCGACATCTTCCAAAAATATTCTCTTATTCGTGAAGGAGATGAAGCAGATGAAGCAGAAGAAGTATGAAGATGAAGCAGAACGATTATGAGAGGATGGATTGAAGGAACACGCGATAGGAAGACGAAGGAACACACGATGGAGAAGAAGAAATAGAGAAGATGTTGCAGAAAGAAGGAGATGGGAAGATGGGAGAAGAAGGTCACGAATTGGGGGAAAATGTGAAACCCTAGTTTCAATTTCCCCCCTTTTCTCTTTTATGTAATTTTTTAATTTAATTAAAATTTAGTTTTTAATTTTTAATAACTGAAAATCATTTTATAAAATTAAAAATGAGTTTTTTAATTTTCAACTGCTACATAAGCTGTCACGTGGTCATTTATGCACAATCAGCATGCGCCACGTCAGCATCAGAGTGCCACCTAGCAACTTCAATGGGCACAGAGACTATTTTAAAAAACAAAAAATTTTGCAAGGACGAAAAATAATTTTTTTTTACAAGGACCAAAAGCCAAATGAGGCATATTTGCAGGGACCTTTCAAATATTTTAGCCTTTTCCCGTTTGGTCCCTCAAATATACATCCGTCAGCCAAATTGATCTAGGTCTGTTAAATTTAACTCCAAATGTCTATGGTGGACCAACATTATAGATGGTCCACCGTGGACCTTATTAATTTTGTTAATTTCAACCTTTGATTTTTTTATATCATAAAGGAGACCGTTGGATCATGTAGATATATTATATCTTACGATGTACCGTTAATAACTAATTTTTTTCCCAATTCTTTATCTTCTTCCTCCCTCAACAACAACAACAATCTTCATCTTTTTTTCTCTCTAAAAACACACAAATTCATCAACAACAACAACAAATCCAAAAATTTTAACAACAACAACAATCTTCATCTTTTTTTCTCTCTAAAAACACATAAATTCATCAACAACAACAACAAATCCAGAAAATTCAACAACAACAACACCAATCTTCATCTTTTTCTCTCTCTAAAAACACATAAATTTAAATTCCCAAACACATAAATTCAAATTCGAATTATGGGTTTAGAATTCCCAAATTCGAATTCCCAAACACATAAATTCCCAAATTTCATTCAACCTATGCGTGTTCCTTTTCCTCAGATTCGAATTCGAATTTCGAATTTGTGTTGTTGTTGCTGTTTTGAATTTGTGTTGATTGGATATATATGTTGTGAATTTTTTCTGGGTTTTTTGTTGCTGATTTTGGTTTGGAATTGGTTTGATGAAGAAGAAGAAGAAGAAGAAAAATGGGTTTACTGGGAAGAATTTTCTAGGAATTTTTGTTTGTTGGGAATCGGTTTGATGAAGAAGAAGAAGAATTGGTTTTTGTTTGCTGAATTTTTTTTTTCTGGGTTTGCTAGTTTTGGTTTGGATTGGAAAGAAGAAGAAGAAAAAATGGAAGTTCAGATTTGGATTGGGAAGAAGAAAGGGGTAAATTGGTAATTACACAAAGTTTTTTGATTTTGTGGTTAAAGTTAACAGAAACGGACTAAATTGACTAACGAAGGTATATTTGAGGGATCAGACGAGAAAAATTTAGAGTTATGAGACCAAAATAAAAACAACAAATAAGCTAGGGGACCAACGATTTAATTAAGCCTAGAATAATTTAAATAAAAAATATACTTTTTTAAGGGAAATAAAGGGTATATTTGAAACTAAAAGGCCCATATTCACTTGACCAAAAAAAGCTCCCAGCGAGGATTGAACTCGCGACCTTTCCCTTACGAAGGGAACGCACTACCACTATGCTATGGAAGCCAAGTGATCGTTCGATGCAGATTTTCGTTTTGATTATTATATAATGCTTTTGTTATTTTTGAACTGATATAATGTACTGCTACATGAATAACGCAGCTCAATATATGTTTTTTTTTGTGCCGAAACTCAAATTGGCCACGGTAACTTGTCAAGTTTCCTATATAAATTTGTAGGATTAAATGCATATTTAGCCTTTCACATGTTATTTGAGTAAATAGGTAAAGACCCCCTCGAAATTGTAAAATCTTGCAATAACCCCCCTGAAATTTGAAAAAAGGCAAATACCCCCCTCAAATTGTAAACCGTCAGGCAAGTTAGTCCTTTCGTCCATTTCCTCCGTTAAAACTGATGACGTGTCTATTAACTGTCCATGTGGCACTGACACGTCATAGGGGTATTTGCTTATATAATAGTTGATATTAAAATTTACATTAACATAATAGTTGAGTCCCTAAAATTACTCACTTAAAGGCAAAATAGTCCTTGAAATTAATATTAAATAAGCATATTAGTCCATGATTTCATATACCTTTTGTCTAGTTAATACCCCTCTATGACGTGTCAGTGCCACATGGACAGTTAATAGACACGTCATCAGTTTTAACGGAGGAAATGGACGGAAGGACTAACTTGCCTGACGGTTTACAATTTGAGGGGGTGTTTGCCTTTTTTCAAATTTCAGGGGGGTTATTGCAAGATTTTACAATTTCGGGGTGGTCTTTGCCTATTTACTCCATGTTATTTCAACACATGGTCCTATGAAATTGGA
>WNNG01000294.1:0-55924 GCA_018208015.1 Medicago ruthenica | reverse complement strand
AGGTTACATTATGAATTATGATAATGAGCACCTTATGAAGAGAGGCGACATAGTATCCATATCTAATGTCCATATAATCGTGTTCTTCCTTTCAATTCAAACATTAATTCGTAAAGTCAGGATTATATTTGAAGCATTTTGTATAGTAATGTTTAATGACATTTTTATATATATTTTGAATTTCAATTGCTGTTCTTACTTTGTTCCGCAATACAGCCAGCATCTGCTAGAGACTCGAGAAGACGTGTTCAAGCAGGGAAAATCAGTCGATAAAAACCATCTTATTTTCAATTATTTTTTTGAAGATTTATTTTCATATTTTTTTCGGAAAAGTTATTCGGTTTTTATTTTCAGAAATTAATTTTATGATTTTAAAATTTATTTTCAGATTTTAAAAAATCATAAAATTAAAATTAATTTTTTCCGAAATTCTGAATATCTTTTAAAATAAATTTTTGAATTTTTTTTGGAATTTTTTTTATGATTTTCTTTTTATTTTTAAATTTTTTTCAGATTTTTTAGTTTCAAAAAACAATTTTCAGAATTTAAAAAATGTTTTTTTAATTTTTTATTACGTGAACTGCCACGTTAGCGTCACGTGGCAAAAGTTGCACAGTCAACAACTGCCACATGGGCAAAACCATGCCACTTCCGCGCTTTGATGAACCCAGATACTATTTTAAAAAACAAAATATCTTGCAAGAATTTTTTCAAATTTTTTTTTACCAAAGACGAAAACCAAAGCTGGACATATTTGCAGCGATCAAAACCACTTTTTAACCTTTATTTTAATAAGAATAAGAAAAAGGTGTCCCTTCTTCTTTTGTAAGAAACTTCAAGAGACAGAGTAGTAGAGTTCCTCTTCTTATCTTTAAAATGGCAGAAGGACAAGCTATCCACCGTTGATTTTCTGAAACCACATCCACGTGTCAGTACAAAAAGACTTCGTCCAAATCTGCTTAGATTGGATTTTTATTGTGGACCCCATCATTGCTATAATGCACGAAACGACGTCGTATACTAACCAACTGGCTTCCGCTTTCTGCAATGAATCGAGCCAAAAAAGAAGAATGATAACGAAAATAACGAAAACGAAAAAACAATAAAAACAAACATTCACAAAAGACTGATTCTTTTGGATTGGATCTCTCTCTGAATTTCTCTTGGTGAGTTTTCATTCACTCAATTCTATGTGTACTTCATAATTTGGGTGCTGATTGATTTTCACGCATGTTAAGAAGATGCTTGAGTTTGACCATTATAACTTGTGTCATTTAATCTGATGATGAGTTTATGAACAAAAACTCAAAATTCACTTCTTTTTTTGCAGTGCTCTTTTACGTTTATCTGTATCATAAGTTTGATGAATCATGTCTTAATGGTAAACTCTGATTGTAATGTCATACATGTTTTTATTTTGTTATGGTGTGCACTTTGACTGTAGGTTAAACAAATGAACATTAACAATTAGGGCTAAATAGGGTTTTGCTCCTTTACCATTTGGTCCAATTTTGGTTTACCTCTGTAATATTGTTTTTTTATAACATCCTGGACATAAGTAGGTTTACACCCCCTCAAAAAAAAAAAGGTAGGTTTACACAATCAGATGATATGAAGGTCCAAAAGTTTAACCCTTAAAACTATTTGATAAAAAGGGTAACAGAAAAAGCTATTTTTTACTGAGCATGTGTAACTATTTTTTACTAATGAGCATGTGTCCTTCTGAAATCACATGTTAACAACACCCTATTGACCCTAAAGTCCTACATGGCAATATACTCTTAATTTGTATTAGGTTATTCATGCATGGTAAAATAGGTGGAACAAGGAAGATGGAACTGCACTTATACATATTAAAGACTATGAAATTGGAAGGTATATCTTAAACTGTATCATGTCTAAATGCATTTCCATCTTCCTCCCACCAAAATTAGTATAACCTTGGTGACTATCAGAATTCATAAACTATAAACATGTTGCTAAAACGGTATACTAATTGTCTGAATTCTGGACATCAGATTATTAGTTTTATCTTATTTGGCTTCCTTTTTTCCACATTATGGCTAATGTTTGTATCTTTTAGCAGTACCAGTCTTGTGTATGTCGATGTTCTGTTTTTATTATTTTTTATTGTGAGTAAAATAATTTCACATAAATCCTTTGTAATGGATTCAGATGCTTTAAATATAAACTATTGATGGCAGCAGCAGAAGTGAGGACTCTGTGGCAGAGAACTGCTAATCGATGCTTTGTGCAGGAAGATGCAAAAAGAGCTCCCAAGTTGGCTTGTCGCCAATCTTCAAGTGCTACATCAAAACTGGTTGATGTTGGACCTGCCAATACAGCAGATGAATCAGATTGTACTGCTTTTAATGCCACTCATTTTAACAGCAAATCTTCTTTTTGTCATCCATCATCTGACCCTAGGTGGTGGTTGCACTCGCAACCTAATTATGGATATCAAAAAGGTGCAACAGATGAAAAGTTAAGTGCATTGGAGGAAGAGGTAGAAACTTTGATAGCTAGTGATGAAATTAAGGCATCTAGTAAGAATTCTCTAGCATTTCCTGAACTAATGGATGTGATGGCAAAACATGAGACAATGGAGATTGATTCTATTGCCTGCTCGGTAACCTCCAAGCAAACAAATGATTTTTCCTCAGAACCAGACTATTCTTGGATTGAAAGTGATAAGGCCGAACCATGGTGGCGAGCGACAGACAGAGACGAGTTAGCTTCCTTTGTTTCACACAAATCACTCAACCATATTGAGAATTGTGATCTTCCTCCTCCAAAGAAGAAGCATCTTTCTGGATACCCTTATTCTAGTATTATTAGTAATCACTCAACTAAATCCAGAAGTTTTCCCAGTTCGACGGCTCATACACAGGGAAATTTAGATTCAGGATTGGTACATAGGAAGCAGGGGCTTTCTGCCAATGAAGGGCTCTTGTATTTTGCGTCTGAGAAATCTTCAAGGTATTTTCCTGTCATTATCAATCATATAACCATATTATCGCGTTGAGATCTCTTGTAGTTTGTGGCATGTATTGTTTAAGTAAAATCGAACTATTGATATCATGCTTTTGATTTGATTAATATCAGTTTGGACTTGCAACTTGGTTGCACTCAAACCCTCATACATGAGGATGTCAAGCAGAGTCAACAGATTTCTAAGGGAGACACCAGCAAAGCTCAATTATTGGAGGCATTATGTCACTCTCAAACACGCGCAAGGGAAGCAGAGGAAGCAGCAAAACAAGCTTATGCAGAGAGAGAGCACATTGTTACACTTATTTTTAAACAGGCTTCACAACTTTTTGCTTATAAGCAATTGATTAAACTGTTGCAGCTGGAAACTCTCTGCAATCAGTTTAAGAATAATGATCTGTCAACCTCGACTCTATTTCCAGTGGATCTTCCATGGATGTCGTTTGAACGTAGAAAATCACGGAAGAGAAAGCAGACATATTCCAATGGCAGGCGTGAAAGAGAAGGCAAGCCAAATTGTGATATTACAACGTATGTTGTTGCCATTGCTTTAGGATTAAGTCTTGTTGGAGCAGGCTTGCTATTAGGATGGACTGTGGGTTGGATGTCGCCTTGTTCGTAGTTCTGTAATATATTTGAATCATTGTTTTGCTTGCCATAAGTTTTCAGATCTTTCTGTATTTTTGTAGAGTAGTTAGTACATAAACTGTATATTCTGCTTTGTAATTTTGTATTGAATAAATATTATGTAAATCTTTTTTGTGATGATGATGAAGAGAAACAGGTATTTCTCTTAAAAGTATCTTTTGGGGATAGGAGAAGAAGATTCCGAACTGCACACTTCGAAAAAAAAAAATCAGAAATCTTTTGTTTGAATTGCCCAAAACACACTCTTAGCTAGGACCATATCAAATGTGTGAATTAGTATTATATTTTTGACATCCATGCTTAATTTTGTAAAGCATGTTGATGATTTAAATTAACAAAGTCATGTTGATATTGATGATGGGTGGATTCAACAAATTTGAATCATTGACTTGCATGAATTTCTAAACATTATTAATCAAATAGTTAAATAAAATTATTAAATTTAATTTTTTGTCCACATAAAAAAGTGGCATGTTTAAGCCCCTATAAAATTTTCCAACTCGCGGTTTTAGTCCATGCTAAATTCAAATTTATTTAATTATGATTTAACTCTTAAATTGTTTAATGTTTTTTTGCGGACATGTTTAGAACAATATAAAAAATTCTTCCTAAAAAAAATAAGTTCAAAATTTGATTATTTTTAGATCCAAATTTTAATTACTTTTATCGTGAACTTTTGACATATTAAAAAAAATCATGAATGCATCAAGCATATCGAAGTCGATTGTCGTTTGATCTGAGATGCTTATGATAATTGACTTATGTATATCACTTCCTCGCCGCGGTGCAATTTCAAGTTGCACATATTCTTATCAAGACTATTTCGTGATCACGTTATGAGTTTCTTGTTAGCAAAATGATATTAATTGACCAGCCGCATCAATTTGAGGGGGTGTTAATGAGGAATTGATCTCATCCTTTATTGTAAATAGTTTACTTTCCTAGAATATGTTAGATAAATTAGACAACAAATATTTGTCATTTTGAATTATAATTACCATGTAATTACTGCTACTATTATATATAGTATGAAATGCAATAAAGAAAGGCGTCAAACCGTAATTCTTGACACTTGATACCATAAACCCCAATATATTTTTTGCACTCATCCTTACCATGGCTATTGATACCAATATCAAGGTCTCTATAATTTTGTAGAGTCTAAGATAAGGTCTCTATAATTCAAACAAGCAATCCAATAACGTGACAAGTTCATCAGCGCCTCCAAGAAACAAAGCCTCAATTGAAGCTCTATTGGTTTTCCACCCTTCACAACCTCTGAAGTACTCACAGCCTGCAAACCTAGTCTCATGAAAATCCTATCATCAGCGTGCGGCACAACTTGTTGCCATTGGAAAACAATATCAGTAGCATTCTGCTCCAAACTCTTGTCAACTTGAAAAACTGTAACCTTTTCTCGTACTGAAACAATTTTAACAATGTATGATAAAAATGACTCCAAAACTTGCTCCGCCACCATAGTGTTCTTGTCAAGAATCCTACCATTGACATCAATAATTTTAGCATCAACAACATAATATTAATTGAAAGGAGCGAAATGCTATCAAACTTCTTATTTCGATCGAATTACATGAAATTGAAAGGTCTGGGAGCATTTTCCACCTTACTCACACTCTACAATTCATTACTCTGATAATATTATAACGAATTAGAGTAACTCTTGCGTAAACAAAATATTATGTGTTAAACACAACTGATTAATAACTCAAGATAACATCAAATAACTTCAACACCAATTCTCACATCAGCATGCCCTCACTCACTATCTCTAGGACTCTGCATAATGTTTTTTTTTTTTTTAAGAAGAGGACTCCGCATGATGTTTTTTTTAAGAAGAGGACTCTGGATGATGTATGCGAACAGGTTGCAAGATTCACACACAAGAAGAAATATGCAATTTTATAATTTGGTATTTCACTTATTTGACATAAGGAATTTACAATGATGAATGTGATGAATTTCAAGAATTCAATAATTGCTACTTATTATAATAACTAACAAGAATGGAATATATGTACAATTTGTGTTGCACACTTGATCTCTCGCACTCTTCCTAAGATCCACAGTATTTGGATTGGTTGCCACGTGGTCACCCTATATTGCGTCTATAACAGAATCAATTATGTCCCCCATTGAAAACAACTTTGTCCTCAAGGTTGAGGTTAGGGTAATTTTCCTTAAGCTTTGCCCAATTTCGCCATGTAGCGGCATCCTTGGACAACTCTTCCCAATGGGCCAGCACTTGTGGAATTTCCAGACCTTGCTGCAGCAAAACACAGTCTGCAGGATGCTCTCTTGTGGTAACAGCGGACCTTGCTCAGTCGTAGTCAAGGGCAGTGGCAAGTATTGATCTCTATGTTGGCCCTTACAAAATTTCAACTGTGAAACATGAAACACATGGTGGATTTTGGCAGATGTTGGTAACAAAAGTTTGTAAGCCACATAACCTAGCTTTCAATAATGGGAAACGACCCAAAATATCGTAAGCCTAATTTCTGATTCCTTTGCAGTGTTAGAGGATGCTTCCTATATGGTTAAAGTTTCACTAAAACCATGTCACCAATGTTAAACTCAACAAATCGTCGTTTAGAATCAGCAAACTTTTTCATAACTTGTTGTGCAAGCATCAAATTTGACTTCAACTGAGCTAAAAAGAATCCCTCTATCAACATAGCCTGCAGAGACGGAGAGTCAGAATTCTGTAGCTCATATTTGATAAGATTGGGTTGGTCACAACCATACACCGCTATGAAAGGCGTCATACCAGAATTCAGCACAAGGGAGCATTTTAGACCAAAGGCATGGGCTTTGGCTAGTAAAGCAGCGCAAATACAACTCAACACATTTATGCACAGCCTTGAATTGACCTCCGATTGAGGGTGATAGGCCGAGCTCATCGCCAAGGTTGTGCCACTCAACTCAAAGAGGTGCTACCAAAATCTACTAGTAAAAACTTTGTCCCTATCCGAACAATGGAACTTGGAATACCATGAAGTCTCACAAAAGTTTGCATCAATACTCCAGCCACCTTTAAACTAGTGAAATCAGATTTTAAAGGGGTAAAATGACTACTCCCTCCGTCCCAAATTGTATGTCGTTTTAGAAAAAAAATTTGTCTCAAATTATATGTCGTTTTACAATACCAATGAAACATTAATGTTACTTTTCCTATTATATCCTTAACTATTTATCACTCTCTCTTCTTTCAATTCTTTAATTTATCTTTCTCATACCATTTATTAAGGACAATTTTATAAAACAACTCATAATATCTCTTTCCCACACAAAATTAATTGTATTTCTTAATACGTGTGAAATGTCCAAAACGTCATACAATTTGGGACGGAGGGAGTATTATTTAGACACACGGTCAACGACGACAAAAGGAAAACCATGAAGTCTCACAAAAGTTTGCATCAATACTCCAGCCACCTTTAAACTAGTGAAATCAAATTTCAAAGGGGTAAAATGACTATTACTTAGACACACGGTCAACGACGACAAAAACAACCGTATGAGTTAGATGGAGGCAAACCGGTAATGAAATCCATCCAAACATCTTCCTAAATCTTGGAAGGTATAAGTAATGGTTGCAATAACCCATTCAAAGGAGCATTTGAAGAATAGCTAACATAATTCAAAAAAAAAAAAAAAAACGGACAGTATTCCCTCAATTTTAAAATACATTTGTATGATGAACTTGAGATGTTGTCTTTCATGATCTTTTTATTATATTATGTTATGTCTTTTTTTTGACAAAATTATAGTATGTTATGTATTATGTACCCCTAAAAACAGAAAAAAGGAAAAAATGTAATTCAATTTTATAGATGTTTTATTATATTATGTTATGTATTATGTACCCCAAAAAAATGTAATGACTATTACTTGAGATGTTGTCTCCCTAACATAAATGTGTAATGTATTATGTACCCCTAAAAAAAGAAAAAAAATGTAATGTAATTTTATAGATGTTTTTTGTGATAGAATATTTAAAACTCATAAATCAATATTTTTCTATGATGAAATTTCTTCTTCAAATTTATTACAGTAACTACTATTTTTACCGTAAAAAAAATATTTATACATATAATTTTGATCAAAATCAAAATTATATAAAAACTATTATTCATAATTTATAAACAGTAGCACAATAAAAATAACAGACAATCGAACAGAGAATGTCCGGAATTCCCGAACTTTAGTTATTAAATAAATATAATATATTTTTTAGATGTTAGCTTAAATTTATGTGAGAGAGAGAGAGAGTATTTCGGTGAATATTTTGGTAAATTTCCGTGTAGAGTGAAGTTGGAAAATACTTATTGCAAGAAGAATCAAGAAATACATTCTTTAGGAAAAAAAATCAAGCGGCATAAACAAAAAGATACTCCTTTCAATTATAAGCAAAAGTTCAGTTTTTCCTTAACAAAAAAGAAGCAAAAGTTTGATTTTTAGATTCATTCAATAATTAACGTATTTGGTCAAGTATTATAGATCAAATTGGCAAATATATTAGTTATTGAATGAATCAAAAGTGAATTTTGTTTATAATCGATACAGAGGGTACTCTTTATCAAACAATAAAAGAAGATACACGTGGAAATTAAATTTTAAGGTAACAACCATAAAGACATACTCAATATTGGTTTCAATCATGGCAAGAAGAATCAAGAAACATATTTATTTTTTGGAAAAAAAAATCAAGAAACAAAAATAAAAAGATACTCTTTCTCAAACAAAAACGGAAGATACACGTGGGAAATAAATTTTAAGGTAACAACCATAAAAACATACTCGATATTTGTTTCAATCACTTTTCACTATCCATAGTTCATGGTACGTTCTTTATTTTAGGGGTTTCAAGATTCTTTCATTTTCTCAATCCTTATTCAAACACTTTCAATTACGTATTCTTTCTTTGCATTCTACTTTTTCTCTTTGTAGACGAAAATTCTTCAGTAAAAATAATTTTTTTTCCTTCTATTCTTTAAGATGAATGATCAGTTTCCTATTGGAATGCGTGTTCTTGCTGTTGATGATGATAAAACTTGTCTCAAGGTTTTGGAGAGACTTCTCCAAAGATGTCAATACCATGGTATGCTGCTGCTTTTTTTTTAAAAAAAAATATTAAAAATGGATCGTTGACTAAGAAGTAGTGACACATAATATTATTAGATACGACATAGATTCTTACACGTTCGGTTGTAATTTTATAAAATGACATATTTGAATGTAATCATATGTGTTGGTGTGTTGGTGCTACAAAAGTTTTTGATTTTGTTCTTTACATCCTTTTGGCCTTGGCATTGTAATCGTAATGATAACATTAACGGTTTCTTTTTCTGCTGTTTTTTTTGTTGTAAACTTGAATTTGTCAAGTTGAGTCAGTTTGTTTGTTTATTTTGGTTTTTGTTGTGACACAACTTTTTTGACGAATCTTGATGGGTTTTTCCTTAGTTTTGAAGATATATGTGTATTTATTTTTTTGAAAGACATGTATATCTATTTTTTCTACATTAGGTCCAGCCGATGCTTTGTATGAATCAATTATGCCAGTCTTAAATTTTCTTTGATGCTGTTTAGATTCGACTAAATTATATTTGACCGATCAAATTCTTTCAAAGATTGGACATGATTTGGTTTTTAAAGTTCACATTTTAAAAAAAATAAATAAAAATTTTGTACCTAATCTTTTGTGATCTTATGTTGTTTTTTGGATTTCAAAGATTTAATTGCATAGAAATTGTTGGATTCATTAGATGCGGGATGTAATGCAACTCTTTTCCAACGATTAGATTTATTATTTTTAAAGTAATATTTCATAGATTTTATGTTGTGGTAGTATCTGCAATGTATCGTTTTTTCTCTTTCAAAATGATATTAATTTTAGTTATGATTATCTGTTTCAGTAACCACTGCTCAAAGTGCACGAACGGCATTGAACTTGTTGAGAGAAAACAAAAACAATTTTGACCTAGTAATCAGTAATGTTCATATGCCAGACATGGATGGATTTAAGCTTCTTGAGCTTGTTGGACTTGAGATGGACCTACCTGTCATTAGTAAGTTATGCAATTCTCCAATCTTATGTTACTGATACATTTATAACAAATTATAAAGTGTTTAAATTACAAAGTTTTGTTTTCGGTTTTTTCTGCAAATGATGATCCAAGGATGGTGATGAAAGGAATTGATCATGGTGCTTGTGATTATCTGCTGCAACCTGTTACATTGAAAGAGGTACAGATGATTTGGCAACATGTAATTAGGAAGAAGAAAACTAGCAAAAGAAGCAATCATGATGTGGCTAATTTTGATAGTGGAAATGGAATAGATTCAGCTGTGACAAGAAATTCTGATCAAAATGAAAAGCCAACTAGAAAAAGGAAGGATAAGAATGATGACGTTGAGGAGGAGAATGAAGATGATCATGACAACGATGATCCAACGGCACAGAAGAAGCCTCGAGTTGTTTGGTCCAATGACTTGCACCGCAAGTTTCTTGCTGTTGTTAATCAATTAGGTTGAAGGCTTGGGTAGATACTCCAGTGCTTACTCTTATGCCGCAACCTATAACTACCAGTTATGCTAGTTTGACAATGGACAAGCTCCCTTCAAACCAAACCTTGGTTCTTGCTTCCAAATCTACTCTCCATTCTGCTGCAGCCTGACGCAGAACGGAAGCAAGGATTAGCAAGCGCTAAACCTAAAAGATAAACAGACAGGTTGCAAGCGACAAACCTATCAAATAAGGGTTTCCGGAATCCACCAGAATTGAGAAAAGTCTCGATAATCTTATTGAATCAAAAGTGCCTCTTAGGCTGCATAAGTTATGTTTAAATACTTAAGAAAATAACAACTCGTATGGGCCGAAAAATAACAAACTGAAATAAAACAAAAAAAATAACAAATATGCTGAAATATTAAAATGCGGTTTTGGGATTTCAGACAACCTCGAATGACTAAATCCACCCCTATGTCATGGCAAAGAGATGAGTTTTGCTCATGAGGTCCGGGGCTTTCCGAAAAGTTATAATTCGAGTCATTCTGACACCGGATGCCAAATTTGCACTATTCCGAGTGAACCTTTCTTGCGCACCATTTCATCTTCGATACGTACCGCCAGTTTGCCTACATCAGTCTCTTCCACCTCTGAAGAACTCGACCTCAAGTTCTTATCTTGATAAAAAGACCTCATCTGCATGGTATTCATATATGCCTGCCACATTGAAAGTGTTGGAAATGTTCATAGAGTCTGTAAGTGCTACCACGTACGCATTATCATTGATCTTGCGAGTCACTATGAATAGAACATACTTGCGGGGCTGTAGCTTGTTGTAGGTACCAACTGGAAATCTTTCTTTATGCAGGAACACCATCACATCATCACCCACATTGAAAACCTTGACCCTTCGCCTTTTATCTGCAGTAGTTTTATTTTTCAATCCGGTAGCTTCTAGTTTGGCCTTGACAGAATCCTTAACAACTATAATCTCTTCATCCATATTTTTAGCAGCTACGCTAACTCCAGGAGCTTTAGGAAACTTAATCAAATCAACCACATGCCTAGGGACAAAAGTGTAAACAAGTGCAAAAGGCGTTTTTTCGGTAGCAGAATGCACAATGTTGTTATAAGCAAGTTCAACCTGAGGTAAAGCCAAGTCCCGCTGTTTTGGTTTGTCACCAAAAACACAACGAATCATATTTCCCAAAGTCCTATTTGTGACCTCAGTTTGGGGGTGAGCGGTAGCACTCCTGTTCAGTGATGTTCCAAATAATTTCCACAGGGTGATCCAGAAATGACTGAGGAATTTGGTGTCTCTGTCGGAGGTAATAAATGTGGGAACCCCGTGAAGGCGCACAACCTCCTTGAAAACAATTTGGCTATGTTGGATGCATCTACAGTATTCTTGCATGCAATGAAGTGGGACATCTTGGAGAATCGGTCCACAACCACAAACACAGAATCCACACCTCGCTGGGTACGAGGCAAACCTAGAACAAAATCCATAGATAAATCCTGCCAAATGTCATCAGGAATGGGTAAAGGCATGTAAAGACCAGTGTTCTGCGACTGACCTTTAGAAACTTGACAAGTGTAGCATTTCTTGACTATGGTTCCAGCATATCTTCTCAGGTGCGGCCAATAAAACCTTTCTTCCAGACTAGCAATGGTCTTGTCTCGCCCCATGTGTCCACTAAGACCGCCACTATGTAGGTCTCTAATTGATTTCTCCCTTAAGGATGAACAAGGAATGCACAGTTGGTCCCCTTTAAAAAGGTATCCCTCTCGAATATGGAAATTTGCACAAGGGCGATCATTGCATTTAGCCCATAATTCTCTGAACTCAGCATCACTCTCGTACAACTCCTTCAGACATTCAAAACCCACAACCTCTTGTGCTAAAGTGACAAGCAAAGAGGCTCTCCTACTTAAGGCATCAGCTACCTTGTTAAGAGCTCCAGATTTATGCTGAATAATAAAATGGAATTTCTGCAGAAAACTAACCCACCGAGCGTGCATCTTGTTAATTACTCTCTGACTATGAAGAAATTTCAAAGCTTGATGATCAGTGAACAGAATGAACTCTCTATGAATCAAATAGTGCTCGCATTGGCGAAAGGCTCTGAAAACGGCGTAAAATTCTTGGTCATAAGTACTCCATTTTTGTCGAGCTTCACTCAACTTCTCACTAAAGAAAGCAATTGGTTTCTTCTCTTGAGACAAAACAACTCCTATTCCAATTCCACTAGCATCACATTCAACTTGGAACACCTTCTCAAAATCAGGAAGAGCTAAGAATGGGGCGGTGCACAACTTCTTTTTTATTAAGGCAAAACTCTCCTCTTGCTCGGAACCTCACTTAAATTTTCCTTTTTTCAAACATTCGGTGATTGGTGCAGTGACAGTGCTGAAATCTCTGGTAAATCTCCTATAAAAAGTGGCCAGCCCATGGAAACTACGCACTTCAGTAATTGATATAGGTGCAGGAAAATCTATGATAACCCTCACCTTTTCTTCATGGACCTGGATTCCTTCTTCACTAACTACAAACCCCAAGAAAAGTAATTTGTTGGTAGTGAACGTGCACTTTTTCAGATTAATGTACAACTGATTATCTTGTAAAACTTGCAATACTGACCTCACATGTTCCAAGTGCTCTTTCTTGGACTTACTGTAAATCAGAATATCATCAAAATAAACCACTACAAAAGATCCAATAAAAGGGCGCAAAACCTGATTCATTAATCTCATGAAGGTGCTAGGGGCTTTTGACAATCTGAAAGGCATCACCAGCCATTCATAAAGTCCATCCTTGCTCTTGAAAGTCGTCTTCCATTCATCTCCACGTCTAATTCTGATCTGATGATATCCACTACGCAGGTCTATTTTCGAAAACAACTTAGATCCTGCCAACTCATCAAGCATGTCTTCTAGGCGGGGAATTGGAAACCGATACTTGATAGTTATCTTGTTGATGGCCCTACTGTCAACACACATCCTCCACTGATTTCCCTTCTTTGGTACCAAAAGGAGTGTAACGGCACAAG
The DNA here is from genome assembly GCA_018208015.1 of Medicago ruthenica. Taxonomy (NCBI): domain Eukaryota; kingdom Viridiplantae; phylum Streptophyta; class Magnoliopsida; order Fabales; family Fabaceae; genus Medicago; species Medicago ruthenica. The sequence continues at coordinate 42,709 of WNNG01000294.1, read as the reverse complement.
GACTCATGCTTTCACGAATGAACCCCTTCCTTAGTAAATCCTTAATTTGTTCCCTTAAAATCTCATTCTCCTTAGGACTCATGTGATAATGAGGAAGGTTTGGTAGACTAGAACCCAAAATCAAGTCGATCTGATGTTGAATATCTCTCATGGAAGGTAAATCATTCGTAAGCTCATATGCAATCAGCTCATTGAAATCCTTTAGTATTTCTAAGACTTCACCTGGTATTGGAATCTCTTCCTTCACAGCGCTCATCAGCCCTTTGATCACCATTGGACAAAAACACTCAATTTCCTTAACATCATCATCAAGTTCCTTTTCATTCTGAGTCATCACTAGGAAACTCAATTTCTTTTCCTTCGTGTTCTTATCAAATTGTAAAACAGGTGCCATAACAATCTTATGGGTGCCCCAAGTAAACAACATCACATTATCCCGTCCCTGATAAGTAATATCATTATCAAACTGCCAAGGTCTACCAAGTAAAATATGACAAATATTCATATCAAGAACATCACAAAGTACCTCTTCTCTATAATGTTTGTCGATGGATATGGGAACTTTGCAGGACACCGTCACTCGTACCTGAGATCCCTTGTTGACCCAGCCAAGAGAGTATGGTTTCTCACGAGGCTCCGTGGGCAACTTGAAATACTCCACCAATTTTTTTGACACCAAGTTCTCCTTGTTCCCATTATCTACTATCAGGTCACATATTTTCTTATTGACGAAACATCGAGTCTTAAACAAATTTTTGTGTTGGTCTTCCTCTTTGGATGCTAGTAACAACCGTTGAAGCACAAAATTCACTCTCTCCTCAGATTCTTCTTCAGCAAATTTAGCTTCTGCGTATTCATCTTCGTCGGCAGGTTGCTCATCATCACTACCCCTTTCCTCTACTACTCCAATAACCCTCCTTGATGGACAAACATTGGACCTGTGACCCTTCCCACCGCAACGATAACAAGTATCACCGGTAGGCTTCACATATGGGTTGTTCTACTTTTGGACGGGGGCCTTGCCTTGCGGTGCACTGCCAGAACTGCTTGCTTTACTAACAGGGTTTGAATTTTTGGTTGCTGCACTTTTCTCTTTGTCATCAGCATTGTTCTGTGGAGAATACCTTTTGAAATTTGAGAAATTCCAGGGGGATTTCTCTATTAATTCCACCTTCAAAGCTAGGTTGGACGCTTCAACAACGGTCCAAACTGTCTGCAATCCCATCTTCTCTTGCAACGAACTTTTCAAACCATTAATATAATGAGCCACTTTCTGATTCTCGGACTCGCCCAATTCATTTCGTTCAGAAAAACGCAAGAATTCAGCCATGTATTTGGTCACTGATCGCTTGCCCTGAACAAATTCAATATACATCTTATATAGAATTTGTTCGTAATCTTCAGGTAAAAATCTTTCAAACATTAACTATTTCATCTTTCTCCAAGTTTGTATAGGGCGTTTCCTTTGCCTCTGCCTCTGAACAACGAGCATATCCCACCAAACAGCCACTGTGCTTTTCAGCTTGATCGCAACCATGTTAACCTGCTTGTTTTCTGGGACGTCCATGACATCGAAAAAACTGTCAACATCGATTTGCCAGTCCAAAAATTCTTCCACTCCCATTGTTCCGTGAAATAAGGGAATATCAGACTTTACGTGATAATCACGGTGTTTCCCACGTTCACTTCCATCTTCGATCATGATTTCCTCATCCTCATAACTCGAGTCATCAGTAGTAGGGTTATTGTTATTACGAACCCTAATAACCGGAATTGGTCCTCCTCCCCTGTTGTGGCAGTTGTTATTGTTTCGGTTGTTGTTGTTTTTGTTGTTGTCGTTTCTGTTGTTGTTGTCATTTCTATTGTTGTTGTCGTTTCTGTTGTCGTTGTTGTTATCGTTTCTATTGTTGTTGTTGGCGATGTCGTCCACTTTAGTTGTCAATGCCGCCATCTGATCTGACAGAGCTTTGATCATCGCGGCCAAACCGTCAAATTCTGTCCTCGTAATAGGTTGATCTCCCATGGCCGAATCACGTTCACGAAAGAACATGGGAAACCTGCTCTGATGTCAACTGAAGCGGAACGGAAGCAAGGATTAGCAAGCGCTAAACCTAAAAGATAAACAGATAGGTTGCAAGCGACAAACCTATCAAATAAGGGTTTCTGGAATCCACCAGAATTGAGAAAAGTCTCGATAATCTTATTAAATTAAAAGTGCTTCTTAGGCTGCATAAGTTCTGTTTAAATACTAGAGGAAATAAAAACTCGTATGGGCCGAAAAATAATAAACTGAAATAAAACAAAAAAAAAAAATATGCTGAAATATTAAAATGCGGTTTTGGGCTTCCAAACGACCTCGAATGACTAATTCCACTCCTACGTCATGGCAAAGCGATGAGTTTTTCTCGTGAGGTCCAGGGCTTTTCGAAAAGTTATAATTCGAGTCATTCCGACACCGGATGCCAAATCTGCACTATTCCAAGTGAACCTTTCTTGTGCACCATTTCATCTTCGATACGTGCCGCCAGTTTGCCTACATCACAGCCCTAAAGAGTGTGCAGATTCTTTCCAAATTTTGGGGGTATGAATTAGAAGAGGTGATGAAGGACACTCTCAGCCATGACAAGAGACTTGAGGTGGAAGACTATGTTGAAGCCACCATTTCAGACTTTGAACAACACTTTCCAAGCCACCATTTCAGACTTTGAACAACACTTTCCAAGTCTTTCCGAGAGCTCTAAGGCCGAGAGAAAGAATGTTGGATATTTGGTTGTTGGCTTCATCTTTGCTAAAATCAAATATGCAAGCAATATGTGTGTCTTCAGAAGCTGATCCTCATTTGTGAACAGTTCTTCAGAAGCTGGGTATTTCAGAAGCTGAACAGTACTTCAGAAGCTGGGCTTCAGAAGCTGAACAGTACTTCAGACGCTGAACCTTCAGAAGCTGATGTTCAGACGCTGAACAGTACTTCAGAAGCTGACCTTCAGAAGCAACCTTCAGAAGCTGAAATGTTCAGACGCAAAACTTCAGACGCAGACTTCAGAAGCACCTTCAGAAGCTGGTTTTCTGCGTTCTGTTTTGTGCCTTGGAGCTGTTAATTTTCTCACATGATCTTTTGTTGAAGATTTAATTGAAGAATTCCAAGCTGCGTTTTCTAGAAGGAAGAAGAATTTCGCAAGATATTTTCAGAAGATTGGATTCAATTATTTGTGAATATAATTTCAAAGAAATCTTTGGAAAATATATTTCTGGAAAATAAATTGCTTCTATTTGCTTCTAAAGAATTTTGGGAACATATCTTTGAAGGATTTGGTTCAAGAATTATGTTGCTGCTGAAGCTATAAATAGAGGACGCTGTCATTGAAGAAAAGTAACTCAACTGAAGTCAGTTTTAGTAGAGTGTTCTTAGGGGTTGAGTCTGTGAGCTGTGTGCTTTGTTTTTGTATACCACTCAATTGTTTAGAGTTGGTTTGTTTTATTGAGTTGTAATCACTTGAAGCTTTTAAGCAAAAGTGACGTTTTATGTTTTTGGAGTGTGTCTCATATTTCGTTGTTTGTTTAGAGTCTGATAATCACTGGGGCAGTGATTGACTGAGGGAAGTGAGATGGGATCTCAGGTCTAGGAGTTCCTAGGTTGAAGTCAATACGGGTAGTGATTAAGTGAGAAGGCTGTGAAACAGGGGCTGTTGTCATAGGACTTCGAATTGATACTATCATAGTGGATTTCCTTCCTGGCTTGGTAGCCTCCAGATGTAGGTGTGTTTGTCGCCGAACTGGGTTAACAAATCACTTGTGCATCTTTACTTTCTGTCTGTTTTATTCTGCTTCTGAACTACTGTTTTGCATACTCTGTTTTACTGCACCAGTACTCTATTTTACGGTTCAGAATCAGGATCTTGCCAGAAATTTCAAAGAAGAAGAAGCAGGTGAACAAAATGAAGCCTACTAGCTTTAACTCAGCCGGAATGAGGACCTGGGCCCAAAAGGGTACCTCCAAAGCAGCCTTGGCAGATACATAATAGTTGGTTCAATTGCAGGAAAATAACTGGGAATATCAATACTTTTGCTCAAATTTTCATAGAGAAGGTTGTCTCTCAGCATCCATAGTTTTCTTGCTCTTTACATGGAAAAAGGTGCAATGACATTTTTTCAAGCACTATGCAATTACCTAAAACAAATTCTTACCTTCCCCAAGTTATTGTTTTTAATAGCACTAGCAATGTGCCATTTCAAGGATGGAATAAAAACCATAATAATCATGTGATTGGTAGCGCAATAAAAAGAGCAGAAAGACGGACACATGTCTTTTCGCTAATTATAATATTTTTTTGACAAAATATTATAATAGTTAATCTTTATCTTTATTGTTATTTATGGTATAAAGTTATTGTGTTTAATTCTTAGACTCATAGCTTGTAAAAACAATAATATTATTATACATGGTATTATGAGAACAAAAAATCCATGGTATTATCCGATTTGATATTTATAATTTTTTGGTGAAAGATTTGATATATTTCTATGAGTTTAATTTTTATACACCGTGGATGTAAAATGTAATCCAACATACATTTTTAATAAATCACGGTCAATTTCTTCAAAAAAATAAAAAATAAATTACAGTCAATTATAAATCTGATTTTTTTTAAGGGAACTATATATGTGATTTTAGAAGTAGTTATAGTTTTTTTTTTTGACAAAATTTTTTATATCAAAAGTTTTTTTTAGAAATAGTTATAATTAATATAAAAATGATCGATTTTTTGGTTTTAGGGAGGACAGAGAAGGCTGCACTGAAAATAATAATGATTGATTAAAAATACGATGATTTATATCATGAAAAGTGAAGCGATGAATAAGATGTAAATACGGTAGTAACAAAATGAGATTTTCATTAGGTGTTTACTAGCAAAAACAATCTTATAATTGTCATTTAAAGATACTGGGGAGGTTTAAAAAGAAATTGTCAAAAGAGGGCAGTTGTTGAAAAAGACTGGAAAGCCCAATAAAAGAGCAAACCCAGTCCAATAGTATCATCATCCGATCCAATTGGTAAACCCTTTTCCTTCGGCTATTCACTTTCTCTTTCTCTCACCTAAAACCTTCAAGTTGAGAGAGAGAGAGAGAGAGAGAGAGAGAGAGAGAGAGAGAGAGAGAGAGAGAGAGAGAGAGAGACTCGGCCACCCACCATCGTTTCTCCGTTCCCTTCGCAATAATCATTAAGGTATTCACTACTCACATCCTTCTTCATTACAATAAATTCAATTTTAATTTCAAGCTTTTCTTATGATTCTATTTATTAATTATTGTTTATTTTATGAATCATTATGCGGCCCATTTCTGATTGCAAGTTTTTTCATTTTACTGTTCTGTTAGTTGGATCTGTTGCTGTCTTAGGTAGGGTCTGTTTGGATTTACTTATTTGAGCTTATCTAGCTGTATAAGCTCTTATGCGACCGTTTAGGGTGAACTTATGAATACAGCTTATGATATGGTCATAAGTTGTTTTCAGCTTATAACTTATATGAAAACAATTTAATTTATTTTATTTTATCTTTTATTGTAGATATAGCTTATATATAGGGCCCCGTTTGTTTTGGATTTTTTGACCAAAAATTCACTTTTGTTATTTCTTTATAGTGTTTGTTTCAGATTTTAAAATAAATCCATTTTGTAAAAACCGAAAATGAAAAGCTATTCCTAGTAGTTTTTCCAAAATATATTTTTTTCTAAAAATAAGGAACTCAAGTGTAAGAGCTTCAAATCTTAAAAAGAATTATTTGTATGATAGTGAACAAACGGAAATTAACTTTAGTTTTTCTCAAAAATCTCTAAAAAAAATCTAAGATTTTTTTAAGCTAATCATTTTTTTTAAGCCAAAACAAATGCACCCATAAGCTGCAAATTATACTATCATAGTGAGTCTATTGCTTGTTATTCTCATATTTTCATTACAATAAATTCAATTTTAATTTCAAGCTTTTCTTATGATTCTATTTATTAATTATTGTTTATTTTATGAATCATTATGCGGCCCATTTCTGATTGCAAGTTTTTTCATTTTACTGTTCTGTTAGTTGGATCTGTTGCTGTCTTAGGTAGGGTCTGTTTGGATTTACTTATTTGAGCTTATCTAGCTGTATAAGCTCTTATGCGACCGTTTAGGGTGAACTTATGAATACAGCTTATGATATGGTCATAAGTTGTTTTCAGCTTATAACTTATATGAAAACAATTTAATTTATTTTATTTTATCTTTTATTGTAGATATAGCTTATATATAGGGCCCCGTTTGTTTTGGTTTTTTTGACCAAAAATTCACTTTTGTTATTTCTTTATAGTGTTTGTTTCAGATTTTAAAATAAATCCATTTTGTAAAAACCCAAAATGAAAAGCTATTCCTAGTAGTTTTTCCAAAATATATTTTTTTCTAAAAATAAGGAACTCAAGTGTAAGAGCTTCAAATCTTAAAAAAAATTATTTGTATGATAGTGAACAAACGAAATTAACTTTAGTTTTTCTCAAAAATCTCTAAAAAAAAATCTAAGAGATTTTTTTAAGCTAATCATTTTTTTTAAGCCAAAACAAATGCACCCATAAGCTGCAAATTATACTATCATAGTGAGTCTATTGCTTGTTATTCTCATATTTTCATTACAATAAATTCAATTTTAATTTCAAGCTTTTCTTATGATTCTATTTATTAATTATTGTTTATTTTATGAATCATTATGCGGCCCATTTCTGATTGCAAGTTTTTTTATTTTACTGTTCTGTTAGTTGGATCTGTTGCTGTCTTAGGTAGGGTCTGTTTGGATTTACTTATTTGAGCTTATCTAGCTGTATAAGCTCTTATGCGACCGTTTGGGGTGAACTTATGAATACAGCTTATGATATGGTCATAAGTTGTTTTCAGCTTATAACTTATATGAAAACAATTTAATTTATTTTATTTTATCTTTTATTGTAGATATAGCTTATATATAGGGCCCCGTTTGTTTTGGATTTTTTGACCAAAAATTCACTTTTGTTATTTCTTTATAGTGTTTGTTTTAGATTTTAAAATAAATCCATTTTGTAAAAACCCAAAATGAAAAGCTATTCCTAGTAGTTTTTCCAAAATATTTTTTTTTTTAAAAATAAGGAACTCAAGTGTAAGAGCTTCAAATCTTAAAAAAAAATTATTTGTATGATAGTGAACAAACGGAAATTAACTTTAGTTTTTCTCAAAAATCTCTAAAAAAAAAATCTAAGAGATTTTTTTAAGCTAATCATTTTTTTTAAGCCAAAACAAATGCACCCATAAGCTGCAAATTATACTATCATAGTGAGTCTATTGCTTGTTATTCTCATATTTTCATTACAATAAATTCAATTTTAATTTCAAGCTTTTCTTATGATTCTATTTATTAATTATTGTTTATTTTATGAATCATTATGCGGCCCATTTCTGAGTGCAAGTTTTTTCATTTTACTGTTCTGTTAGTTGGATCTGTTGCTGTCTTAGGTAGGGTCTGTTTGGATTTACTTATTTGAGCTTATCTAGCTGTATAAGCTCTTATGCGACCGTTTGGGGTGAACTTATGAATACAGCTTATGATATGGTCATAAGTTGTTTTCAGCTTATAACTTATATGAAAACAATTTAATTTATTTTATTTTATCTTTTATTGTAGATATAGCTTATATATAGGGCCCCGTTTGTTTTGGATTTTTTGACCAAAAATTCACTTTTGTTATTTCTTTATAGTGTTTGTTTCAGATTTTAAAATAAATCCATTTTGTAAAAACCCAAAATGAAAAGCTATTCCTAGTAGTTTTTCCAAAATATATTTTTTTCTAAAAATAAGGAACTCAAGTGTAAGAGCTTCAAATCTTAAAAAAAATTATTTGTATGATAGTGAACAAACGGAAATTAACTTTAGTTTTTCTCAAAAATCTCTAAAAAAAAATCTAAGAGATTTTTTTAAGCTAATCATTTTTTTTAAGCCAAAACAAATGCACCCATAAGCTGCAAATTATACTATCATAGTGAGTCTATTGCTTGTTATTCTCATATTTTCATTACAATAAATTCAATTTTAATTTCAAGCTTTTCTTATGATTCTATTTATTAATTATTGTTTATTTTATGAATCATTATGCGGCCCATTTCTGATTGCAAGTTTTTTTATTTTACTGTTCTGTTAGTTGGATCTGTTGCTGTCTTAGGTAGGGTCTGTTTGGATTTACTTATTTGAGCTTATCTAGCTGTATAAGCTCTTATGCGACCGTTTGGGGTGAACTTATGAATACAGCTTATGATATGGTCATAAGTTGTTTTCAGCTTATAACTTATATGAAAACAATTTAATTTATTTTATTTTATCTTTTATTGTAGATATAGCTTATATATAGGGCCCCGTTTGTTTTGGATTTTTTGACCAAAAATTCACTTTTGTTATTTCTTTATAGTGTTTGTTTCAGATTTTAAAATAAATCCATTTTGTAAAAACCCAAAATGAAAAGCTATTCCTAGTAGTTTTTCCAAAATATTTTTTTTTTAAAAATAAGGAACTCAAGTGTAAGAGCTTCAAATCTTAAAAAAAAATTATTTGTATGATAGTGAACAAACGGAAATTAACTTTAGTTTTTCTCAAAAATCTCTAAAAAAAAATCTAAGAGATTTTTTTAAGCTAATCATTTTTTTTAAGCCAAAACAAATGCACCCATAAGCTGCAAATTATACTATCATAGTGAGTCTATTGCTTGTTATTCTCATATTTTCATTACAATAAATTCAATTTTAATTTCAAGCTTTTCTTATGATTTTATTTATTAATTATTGTTTATTTTATGAATCATTATGCGGCCCATTTCTGATTGCAAGTTTTTTCATTTTACTGTTCTGTTAGTTGGATCTGTTGCTGTCTTAGGTAGGGTCTGTTTGGATTTACTTATTTGAGCTTATCTAGCTGTATAAGCTCTTATGCGACCGTTTGGGGTGAACTTATGAATACAGCTTATGATATGGTCATAAGTTGTTTTCAGCTTATAACTTATATGAAAACAATTTAATTTATTTTATTTTATCTTTTATTGTAGATATAGCTTATATATAGGGCCCCGTTTGTTTTGGATTTTTTGACCAAAAATTCACTTTTGTTATTTCTTTATAGTGTTTGTTTCAGATTTTAAAATAAATCCATTTTGTAAAAACCCAAAATGAAAAGCTATTCCTAGTAGTTTTTTCCAAAATATATTTTTTTCTAAAAATAAGGAACTCAAGTGTAAGAGCTTCAAATCTGAAAAAAAATTATTTGTATGATAGTGAACAAACGGAAATTAACTTTAGTTTTTCTCAAAAATCTCTAAAAAAAAAATCTAAGAGATTTTTTTAAGCTAATCATTTTTTTTAAGCCAAAACAAATGCACCCATAAGCTGCAAATTATACTATCATAGTGAGTCTATTGCTTGTTATTCTCATATTTTTATTTCTTCCATATCTTGTGTGTTTTGTCCAATCTGGGTTATTGTTACATTTAGATATTTGTCCAACAATTTTGACTTGTCTGTTATTCTTATTTTCCTCTTTCTTTTCTATTCTTTTTTTATTTATAGAGTGCAATAAAAAATAGAAAGTTTTTTTTTTGCGATCTAAAAAAAGGTTGAAGAAGAATTTTTTGAGATATTTGTTGGTTCACCAAAATAATATTTTGTTATGATTCAACAAAAATGCTATTTGTTTTGGACTTTTTCTTTCATCTTTTTTTATTTTAAATATTTAGCATTTTTATAATTTCTTTTGTACATTATAGTTTAGATTCTATCACCACAACTACATTTTTTTTATATTCATCCTCGCATGTAAAATATTGTTAGTTTCATTAATTGATAAAAAAATAAGAGTTTTTTTTAATAATTTGTATGATTAAACAAAAAAAAAGTATTAAGTTATGTTTTGTATTAAAACAAAACATAACTTTAATCTGTTTATAGATCTGATTTGATATATTTTTTGTAATAATTCTAAAAAAAATTGAACAAAAAAATGAGGATAACAGTTCAGTTTGTAGAAAAATAATTGTAGAAGTTCTTTATCATTTTTGTACTTCCTAGTTAATTTCAAAACTCACTCTTCTATATATTTTTTTTTATTTCTATATATCAAGCAAAAGTAGGCATTTACAACGGATCTCTCACAAAGAACTTGAAAAAAATATAATTTGCATTTTTTTAGCTTTTCTGCTCCAATAAATTTTTGAAGAAAAAGTAGAATAAAAATGATATGTATAGTCAAACACGTGTATACACAACAAATTTCCTAGAACAACAACTGATTCTTTTTTTAGGGAAACAACAACTGATCCTTAAAAAATAAATAGAAGTGAATGATAAAAAAACAATAACACAAAAGCACATACCATAATCAAACTCTTCCTTTTTGAATCATATGCTTACATGTGTCCCTTTTTTGTTCATTTTCGTATGTTGAAGCACTACTAGAAAAAGTTGATATGCAAACAGAATTTAGAGACGGAAAGTTTTGGTCTCTAGCAGAGACGGAAGTTAAGACGGAAATTTGCTATTTGGAGACGGATTATGAGGATGCGTGTGGAGATGGATTTTAGAGACGGAACTTTCTGTCGCTGATCTCTATCCGTCTCTAAATCCGTATCTAGTGAGATACTGAGTCAGGTCAGCGCATACAAAAGTTATTTAGAAACGGAATTTAAAGACGGAAATGTTGTTGTCCGTCTCTGCCAAGATTGGTCCCTTCTTCCGTCTCTAAAGTCCGTCTCTAATGATGTCTCTAGATATATCCGTCTCTAACGATTGCTTTATTTTTTTTTGTTTTTAAATTCATAAAAACTTAAAAATTGAAATAAAATGTATCTTATAATTTATTTATTATTAATTATATTTATGTACACATAGGTTATCTCTACCAACAAATACTACATGGACTGCTAACACATATGATACATGATGGATAAGTAACTCTAGTCATTATTAGATAAATCAATATCTTATAGTCTTATAAAATATTAACATGAAGCTATTTTCCTTCTCTCTCCATAATAATCGAATTACTATTCATAATGTTTTTAATTTTTTTAGTTTAATTTATTTACATATTAATTTTAAGTATGTTAATTGACTTTAGCTGACTAACGATGACAAATATGAGTATGTTAATTGTTATGTTAGTATTTTTCTACTATGTCGGAATTTAAACCCTAATTGAGCTACCCCACCCCCTAAAGAAGCTCGATTTTTGATGATTAGAATCTTCGATATAAGTTAATCGCATAAACTATCTCTTCATACACCTAGTCAACATGAAAAAATATTTCTCCATCAATTAAAATAGACTCAACCGACTAACAATATCAAATATAATCAACTCTGTCGTTGCATATGACCTAATTAGATTAAGAATGAACCAAAAGCTCAAATTTCAACGATCGAAATCTTCAATACAAGTCAATCTATCCCTTCAGAAACCTAGTCAATATGAAAAGACGCTTCTCTGTCGACTAAAACAGAAGAGGGTGAAACAGAAGAGGGTGAACAAGAAACGCTAAAACAGAAGATGGAGCGCTTGGAGCAAATGATTAGGAATATTGTGCCTAATATGAACTCTTCAATTCAACCGGAAGGAGAGAGTGATAATGGTAACGATGAGATAGATGAACTTTAGCTTGGTTGCTTTTATTTTGGTATCTTTTGTTAGATCAAACATATCATGGTCTTTTATATTTTAGACAACTTTATGTTGGTAACTACTAGGTGGATTGATGATAAACTTTAGTTTGGGTACCTTTATATTTTGATATTATGTGGTGATGTTTTGTTTTTATGAGTGTACTTTTATGTCCCCTTTTCTAACTTGATGTGTATCAAAATATTATTGTGACATTCTTGAGAGTTAGCAAACACAATGAATATTTTAAGGCTTATTTGGTCATTTGATCCCCTAAATAATTTCCAGTTTTCATTTTGGTCCCATATCTCGAAAAATCAACATTTTGGTCCCCTAGTTTTTTCTCCGTTATTCAAAAAGGTCCCTGGCTGTTAACTTTTACCCAAAATGTCTATGGTGGACCAACCTTAAGAGTGGTCCACCATAGATCATATTAATTAATTTAATTTAAACTGTTTGATTTTTTTTTAAAAGAGGACCATTAGATTACGCGGGTCTATTTTATCTTACGGTGAGTCGACAATAGCTAATTAATTATCCCTTTCTTCATCTTCTTGCCTCAACATCACCTTCCTAAAAAAATCCAGAAAAATTCCAGAAAACACAACCAACATAAACCCAAAATCTAAAATCATTCTTTCCACAACAAGCTTTCCCCAATCCAGATTTTCCCAAAGCTTTCCCCAATCCTGATTTTCCCCAATCCTGATTTTCACTGTTCCAATTTTCTTCATTTAATCAACTCTGTTGTTTTGTTTTTGTTTTGTAGATCTCAGTGGAACTGTTGTTAAAACCCACATCATTTTGTTGCTAAAACCCAATTTCACTACTTAACACTGTTGGAACAAAATGTGTTTAACAACTCTCTTATGTATAAAGGGGGAGATTGTTGAAACATTATGTGTAAACATATCTCTCTTTATGGTTTTGATGATAACAAAGTATTAAAGAGAAAATTGGTTATTTGCTAATGCTTTGTTCAAGTGTTTCAGAACCACATGCTTAATAAGTATTGATTGATAATGGTTATGAAGAACAAGCTAAAGAGCAAGAAGGAAAGCCAAGAAGCATGGTTGCAAAGCTAAAAGGAAAACTGGTCCTGAAGAAATGCTCCTGAAGAAGTGCTCCTGAAGTAAGAGCTTCTGAAGAGGTCCTGAACAAGTGCTACTGAAGTGCAGCTTCTGAAGTCTGGATGCCTCTGATGAAGTCAACGCAACAGTCAACTCCTGAAGCCAGCTTCTGATCCGTACAACTGAAGCAGCTTCTGATCACTGTTCACTGAGAAACTTCTGAAGCTGATGTGGCATGGATTTTGACCAGTACTGTGCGCATTTAATGCCTGGAGGTGTCAGAACAACTCAATGGAACAGTTGTCTCCCTGACCCAAACATTCTCCAGTTTTTAAGGTGGGCCAATTCAAAAATGGCACCTGCCCTGTTCTGACAGATAAAGTGCAGCACACAATTGCAGCAACCTAGTCCAATTGCAACGGCTAACTTCCTGATTTCCAGCAAATCTTCAACAGCTCTATTTTTATCTATAAAAGGAGGAAGATTTGAAGAAGGAAATGTTGAAGACTCTTTGAAACGTATTGCTGAACCTGCACTCTGTTTTCTGTCAAAAACTGTCAAGTTCATAAAATCTCTTAGAAATTCTTCAGTCTTTGTAACTTAGAATTTCTAAAGGTTAAGAGTCTTAACCTGTGTTGTATTAAGAGAACACCTCTGATATTTGATCAAGTGTTCATCCCAAACTTCTTTACTTGTAAACCAGTTTGGTCCCTAAAGTCTTAGTCTGTATACTAAGCAATTGTAACCTCATTCCTTTGTGGTCTGAGTCAGAAGTCTCTTGTCTTAGTGACTTGAGCATTGGGAAGTCTCTTGTCTTAGTGACTTGAGCATTGGAAGCCTCTTCCTTGGTGGTTGAGCATAGAAGCCTCTTTCTTTGTGATTGAGCAACTGGAAGCCTCTTCCTTAGTGGTTGAGCACATTGTGTAATCTTCAGATTATAGTGAAACTCTCTTGTTAGACACAAGGGGACAAGACTACTTCTCACATTGAGAAGGAACCTGTATAATTTCTGTGTGCCTCTCTTCCCTTATCTCTTTTACTTGTTTAATCCGCTGCATACATTCTGATAACAGTTCAGAACCTGGTTCTGAACTTGTTTTAAGTCTTTGAAAAAGAAAAGAACAAGTTTTTAGAGTCACACAATTCAACCCCCCCCTTCTTGTGTGTGTGTTTTTCTCACCTTCAGTTGGTATCAGAGCTCCGGTTCTGATATTAACACTTAACAGTGTGTCAGTAGGATCCTGAGAAAAACATGGCCTCAACTAGTGATTCACCTCCACCTTCTCCCAGAAATCCACCATCTCCCAGAAATCAAAGAAATGTCCAATATGACTATAGTACTGAAGAAAAGAAGTCTAGGTCACACAATAAACCTCCTATGTTTACTGGTGACCCAGAAAAATTCTCTTGGTGGAAGAGTAAAATGTATAGTCACATCATTGGGATTGATGACACTCTATGGGACATTATTGAAGATGGAATCTCAATACCTGTAGATGAAGAAGGTGTTGCTGTCAACAGAAGAACTCTGAGTGATGCAGAAAGAAAGATCTATAGGAAGCATCATCATGTCAGAGGAATCATTGTGGACTCATTGCCTCACACTGAGTATCAGAAGCTGAGTGACAAGTCCACTGCAAAGGCAATATTCACATCCCTCTGCTCTAACTATGAAGGTAATCAGAAAGTTAGAGAAGCTAAGGCAAATATTCTTGTTCAGCAACATGAACTGTTCAGAATGAAAGAGGATGAAAATATTGAGACTATGTTCTCAAGATTTCAGACTCTGGTTTCTGGACTTCAGATTCTGAAGAAGAGTTATACCACAGCTGACCATGTGAATAAAATCCTTAGAAGTCTGCCATCTAAATGGAGACCTAAAGTGACTGCCATTGAGGAAGCTAAGGATCTGAATACTCTAAGTATTGAGGATCTTATAAGCTCCCTCAAAGTGCATGAACTGGGACTCAATGAGGATGAGCCTGTTAGAGAACCAAAAACATTGGCTCTGAAGTCTAAAAGAAAACCTGCTAAAGCTTTGAAAGCTATTGAATCTGAAGAAGAGTTTCCCGAGGGAAATTCTGATGAAGATTCAGATGCTGATGAGCTTGCAATGATTTCTAAAAGACTTCAGTATCTGATGAACAGAAAGAAAAAGTTCTCTAACAGAAGCAGTAACTTCAGAGGATCTGGTTCAAATTCAAAGAGGGATACCCAGAAAGAAAGCTGCTACAACTGCAAAAAGCCTGACCACTTCATTGCTGATTGTCCTGATCTTCAGAAGGAAAAATCAAAGGAAAAAGCAAAGAAGTCCAGCTCAAAGTCCAGCAGTTTCAGAAATAAGCTTAAAAAGAGTCTCATGGCAACATGAGATGATCTGGATAATGAGTCAGAATCTGATGAGGAAGAAGCAAACTTGGCCCTGATGGCAATTACATCTTCTGATGCAGAATCATGCTCAGATTCTGATGAAGAAGATGAGGTATATTCTGAACTCTCTAGATCTGATTTAATTGAAACAGTTAATGATCTTATGAGTCATCTTAAAAGCAAGTTAAAAGAAATTAAGTCTTTGAAAAATCAAAACAACTTGCTATCTGAGGAAAACCTTAAACTTCAGAATCAAATTTTTGAATATAATGAGGAAGTTGAGGAACTCAGAAAAGAGGCTCATAAGAAATCTGAAGAGATTCCTAATGATCAGGAAATAGCTCTTCAGGATTTCATGTTAACTGGATTCAATAGAACAAAAATTGCCTCTATGATGTATAATATGATCAGAAACAAAGGTGAAGGCATTGGCTATGATTTATTCAAACCTTCAAATGATTTAAACTCACCTTCATGTTCTGAAAATATTTTAAAAGGCAATGGTGTATGCTTTGTGCCTGCTTCTAATAATTCTGAGAAATTGAAAGTATCAGAATCTGAGACTAAGTCAGAAGTTCTGAACAACTCAGACTCTGAAGCTTCTGAGCCTAAAGGTAAGATGAAGGCAATTGTTAAAACCTTGCCTAAATCTAAGCCAAAAGGTCCTAAGCCTAAGAGTAAGAGGAAATCAGACTCTGAATCTGAAAAGGTTCAGAATCTGAAATGTTCAGAACCTGGAACCAGTAAGTCTCAGAATCTGAACAATTCTGGTTCAAATTTTTCTAAGACTGGGTTTATTAAAACCTCAAAATCTGTTAAACCAGTCAATGTGAAACATTTTCAATCTCAGAATGTAAGGCAAAGCAAGCCAAAGCATATCAATCAGTTTTCTGCTTCAAACGGTTTTAAGAAAGGCAAAACTGAAGCTTGCCTTGTGCCTGAAGTAAACAAAGTTAGAATTCTGAAGAGATCAGAACCAAAGTACTCAAAAGGTCAGACTCTGAACAAATCAGAACCAAAGACCTTCAAGTCTCAGGTTCTGAAGAACTCTGAGTCCAAACCTTTGATAACTCAGGTTCTGAAACACTCAGGTTCTAAAACTCAGACTTATTCTAAATACAAGGATTCATATCCAAAGTATCAGAACAAGTCTGAATATCAAAACTTCAGACACAAGAAGCCAAAACCTTTCAGGACTAACCCCAAAGGACCCATGAAAATCTGGGTACCTAAGTCTGAGATAATTTCAATTGCAGATATGCTTGTCATCCAAAGAAAAGGAAAGGTCCTGGTACCTGGACAGTGGATGCTCACATCATATGACAGGGGACAAGTCTATGTTCCAAACCCTGACTCTGAAAGAGGGAGGAACTGTGGGATTTGGAGGAAGTCAGAAAGGAAAGATCATTGGTACTGGTAAGATAGGTAATTCTTCCATGTACATTGATAATGTTTGGCTGGTAGATGGACTGAGACATAATTTACTTAGCATAAGTCAATTATGTGATAGTAATTATGAAGTCCTGTTTAATAAGAACACTTGCACTGTAATCAGTAGCAAAGATAAGTTTGTAGTGTTCAGAGGCAGCAGGAAAAACAATGTTTATAAAATTAATTTTTCTGATTTGGTTCAGCAGAAGGTAGTTTGCCTTCTGTCTGTGAGTGATGAAAAATGGGTGTGGCACAAAAGGCTGGGACATGCTAACTGGAGACTTATCTCCAAGCTTAGAAAGTTGCAGCTGGTCAGAGGCTTACCTCAGATTGATTATCACTCAGATGCACTGTGCAGTGCTTGCCAAATTGGAAAGTTTTCTAAAACTTCTTTTAAACCAAAGAACATTGTTTCCACCTCAAAACCTCTAGAACTCCTTCACATTGATTTGTTTGGTCCTGTTGGAACAGCTTCAATCAATGGGAAGAAGTATGGACTTGTTATTGTTGATGATTATAGTAGGTGGACTTGGGTTAAATTCCTCAGAACCAAAAATGAAACATATGATGTGTTTTTCAAATTCTGCAAACAAGTACAAACTGAAACTGACTTGAAAATTTTGAAAATCAGAAGTGATCATGGTGGTGAATTTGAAAATGAACCTTTTGAAAACTTTTGTGAAGATCATGGAATTTTCCATGAGTTCACATCTCCTAGAACTCCACAACAAAATGGAGTTGTAGAGAGAAAGAACAGGTCTTTACAAGAAATGGCCAGAACCATGATTCATGAGTCTAAAATTGCTAAGTACTTTTGGGCAGAAGCTGTAAACACAGCATGTTATATTCAGAACAGGATCTATATCAGACCCATTCTGAATAAAACTTCATATGAATTATTTAAAGGAAGAAAACCAAGTATTTCTTATTTTCATCAGTTTGGTTGTACATGTTACATACTAAACAATAAGGTCTACCTGAAGAAATTTGATGCCAAGGCTCAAAAGGGTACCTTTTTAGGATACTCAGAGAGGTCTAAGGCATACAGAGTGTATAATTCTGAAACACATGTTGTTGAAGAAGCTATACACATTAGGTTTGATGATAAGAAGCCTGGTAGTGAAATACCAGAGCTGGTTGAGAGTTTTGCAGATGTCAGAATCTCAGAAGAGCCTTCAGAAGCTGAACCCAGTTCAGGTTCTGATGAAGGTTCAGAAGCTGAAAACAATGAAGACTCTGAGAAAATCTCCAGCAATGACATTACTCCTAATGCTAATCAAGACCAGCATGGTTCTGAACAAATCCCTGAAGGCCCTTCAGAAGCTAATCCACCCAGAACCTCATTCAAGTACAAGTCTTCACATCCTGAGGAGCTGATCATTGGAAACAAGAACAGTCCAAGGAAGACAAGATCTGCATTCACTCAGAATGAGTCCATGCTTGGCCTGTTATCCATGATTGAGCCTACAACTGCTGATGAAGCACTTGCTGATGATGGTTGGATTGTAGCAATGCAAGAAGAGCTGAATCAGTTCCAAAGGAATGATGTATGGGATCTTGTGGCAAGACCTGATCAGAAGAACATCATTGGAACAAAATGGGTGTTCAGGAACAAGCTCAATGAACAAGGAGAAGTAATCAGAAACAAGGCTAGATTAGTAGCTCAAGGGTACAGCCAGCAAGAAGGAATTGATTACACTGAAACTTTTGCTCCAGTAGCTAGACTGGAAGCAATCAGGTTACTTCTTTCCTATGCTATTAATCATGATATCATCTTGTATCAAATGGATGTTAAGAGTGCTTTTTTAAATGGTGTGATTTCTGAAGAAGTGTATGTCAAACAACCTCCTGGTTTTGAAGATGTAAAATATCCAAACCATGTTTTTAAACTTAAGAAGTCTTTGTATGGTCTGAAACAAGCTCCCAGAGCTTGGTATGAAAGGCTAAGCAACTTCTTAATTAAAAATAATTTTGTAAGAGGTCAAGTTGATAATACACTTTTCAGAAAAACTGTTAAGAAAGAAATCTTAATTGTGCAAATCTATGTTGATGATATCATATTTGGTTCTACTAATGCCTCCCTTTGCAAGGAATTCTCTAAGTTAATGCAGGATGAATTTGAAATGAGCATGATGGGTGAGCTGAAATTCTTCTTGGGAATTCAAATCAACAAATGCAAAGAAGGTGTGTATGTTCATCAATCCAAATACATCAAGGAGCTTCTGAAGAAGTTCCAGCTGGATGATTGCAAGCTGATGACAACGCCAATGCATCCCACCTGCACCTTAAGCAAAGAGGACAATGGCACTAAGGTAGATCAGAAGCTGTACAGAGGTATGATAGGTTCTCTCCTATACTTAACTGCTTCTAGGCCAGATATTTTATTTAGTGTATGTCTGTGTGCTAGATTCCAATCAGATCCTAGAGAATCTCATATGACTGCTGTCAAGAGAATCTTCAGGTATCTGAAAGGAACAACTAATTTGGGACTTCTGTATAAGAAATCTCTAAATTATAAGCTAGTTGGTTTCTGTGATGCTGACTATGCTGGGGACAGGATTGAAAGAAAATCCACCAGTGGAAACTGTCAGTTTCTTGGTGAGAATCTGATATCCTGGGCCAGCAAGAGACAAGCAACCATTGCTTTGTCAACAGCAGAAGCAGAATACATCTCAGCTGCAAGTTGTAGCACACAACTGCTCTGGATGAAACATCAATTAGAGGATTATCAGTTTCATGCAGATAATATTCCAATTTATTGTGATAATACTGCTGCTATATGTCTGTCTAAAAATCCAATTCTGCATTCTAGAGCCAAGCACATAGAAATAAAACATCATTTTATAAGAGATTATGTTCAGAAGGGTGTTTTAGATATTCAGTTCATTGATACTGATCATCAATGGGCTGACATATTCACAAAACCCCTAACAGAAGAAAGATTCAATTTTATTAAAAAGAATCTGAACATGCATTTTGTATCTTAAAAATGTGCTTGAATCTGAATGTATTCCTTGATTCTGAGTTTATCATAAGCTAAGACTTATCAAACACTCACCATCTGAGAGTTTGAATAAAGTTAAACCTGAAAAACCTCAGAGTCTGAAGGATCAGAACCTGGATTTTCTGACTTCTGAATCTGATAAAAATCTAATGTTGGTCAGAATCTGATAAGTATAGTAATGGGCAATGATGATTAAAGCTTTGAAAGTTTATACTCTAATCCTCCCAAAGTCATCAAGTAAAAATGTGATTTTCTGCTCTGATACTCAATATTAAAATTACTTAACAAACAATTTTCAAGTTGGTATCAATTTATTTTCAAAATGTTTAGCACAGACACATTTTAAAAGCCCAAAGTGTATCAGACAATGTTCAGTCTTTAGAAATGTTTTTATTTGGTATCAGACTCTGAATTAAAACTTTTAGCTGATATCAGACTCTGAGATAAATCCTCATGTGATATCAGATTCTGATATATTTCTTTAAAAGCAAACTCAGAATAGCTCTGATACTGAACACTTTTTGAAGTTTTGCTCTGATACTGAACACAACTGGTTGTTTTGCTCTGATGCTGAACCAGTGTGTACTGAATAAGTAATGTCTGAACACAGAATGACATGATCAGAAGCTCCAAACTTTTTCTGCTTCTGAACAACATTCTAATTTTTTTCTGTAAGTCATATACTAATTGAAAATCAAGTAGGCTCTGATGATTATCCTTGCTACTTGGTTATCCATATGATTGCACAAATATCTCACAATCTTGGTTAGTTCAACCCCTCCCAAATTCTGAATCCTTTTGAAATCCTTTCAAATTTGATGTCAGAACTGCTTTCAAACTCTTTTAAAAAGGGGGAAACTGAACTGCTTTGATATATGCTTTCAAACTCTTTCAAAATTCTTTTTGCTCTGATACAGATATTTTCAAACTCTCTTGAAAAAGGGGGAGAAATTTTCTGTCTTAAGGGGAGAAAGTAGTACTTTTTGTTGATGACAAAAGGGGGAGAAAGTAAAACAAGTATTAAAGCACCTGAGCTCAAAAATAAGTTAAAATTGTCAGAAGACAAGCTTATTGATAAGGCTATTAAAGCTCTGATACAATTTGTTAGGGTTAAGCTCTGATACAATTGTTAAGCTAGCTCTGATACTGATCAGTTAAGCTCTGATACAATTCTGACTATATTTAACTTATGAGAACTGAAGTGAATTTTTTGGCTCTGATATATTTCTGTGAGATACATTACTCTTAGTGAGTAAATAGAATTTAAAATAACTTGGATAAGACTCAGGGAGCTTACAAAACTCATCCTGTGGATTATCAGACTTAGGGGGAGAGCTTACAAACCTCAGAACCTGAAGTCAACAAGTCATTTTGAATTCTAAGTGTAAATTTCACCATATTGTTTTAGGTTAAGATTAGTTAACATAGATAAGAATCAAGGGGAGCTTACAAACCTAACCTTGAGGATTGTCAGACCTAGGGGGAGCTTACAAATCTCTCCTGAAGTCAGAGTGTTAGTTGAACTTAATAACAATTCTGAAATTTTCACATTTTGTGTTTTTAACTGAACTTAATTAACTTGGATCAGACTCAGGGGGAGCTTACAAACCTCACACCCTGTAGTTAACTTGTTAATTAAGTTAACAACAATTTTCTGTTTTAATACTTATGTTTGTCATCATCAAAAAGGGGGAGATTGTTGGAACAAAATGTGTTTAACAACTCTCTTATGTATAAAGGGGGAGATTGTTGAAACATTATGTGTAAACATATCTCTCTTTATGGTTTTGATGATAACAAAGTATTAAAGAGAAAATTGGTTATTTGCTAATGCTTTGTTCAAGTGTTTCAGAACCACATGCTTAATAAGTATTGATTGATAATGGTTATGAAGAACAAGCTAAAGAGCAAGAAGGAAAGCCAAGAAGCATGGTTGCAAAGCTAAAAGGAAAACTGGTCCTGAAGAAATGCTCCTGAAGAAGTGCTCCTGAAGTAAGAGCTTCTGAAGAGGTCCTGAACAAGTGCTACTGAAGTGCAGCTTCTGAAGTCTGGATGCCTCTGATGAAGTCAACGCAACAGTCAACTCCTGAAGCCAGCTTCTGATCCGTACAACTGAAGCAGCTTCTGATCACTGTTCACTGAGAAACTTCTGAAGCTGATGTGGCATGGATTTTGACCAGTACTGTGCGCATTTAATGCCTGGAGGTGTCAGAACAACTCAATGGAACAGTTGTCTCCCTGACCCAAACATTCTCCAGTTTTTAAGGTGGGCCAATTCAAAAATGGCACCTGCCCTGTTCTGACAGATAAAGTGCAGCACACAATTGCAGCAACCTAGTCCAATTGCAACCGCTAACTTCCTGATTTCCAGCAAATCTTCAACAGCTCTATTTTTATCTATAAAAGGAGGAAGATTTGAAGAAGGAAATGTTGAAGACTCTTTGAAACGTATTGCTGAACCTGCACTCTGTTTTCTGTCAAAAACTGTCAAGTTCATAAAATCTCTTAGAAATTCTTCAGTCTTTGTAACTTAGAATTTCTAAAGGTTAAGAGTCTTAACCTGTGTTGTATTAAGAGAACACCTCTGATATTTGATCAAGTGTTCATCCCAAACTTCTTTACTTGTAAACCAGTTTGGTCCCTAAAGTCTTAGTCTGTATACTAAGCAATTGTAACCTCATTCCTTTGTGGTCTGAGTCAGAAGTCTCTTGTCTTAGTGACTTGAGCATTGGGAAGTCTCTTGTCTTAGTGACTTGAGCATTGGAAGCCTCTTCCTTGGTGGTTGAGCATAGAAGCCTCTTTCTTTGTGATTGAGCAACTGGAAGCCTCTTCCTTAGTGGTTGAGCACATTGTGTAATCTTCAGATTATAGTGAAACTCTCTTGTTGGACACAAGGGGACAGGACTACTTCTCACATTGAGAAGGAACCTGTATAATTTCTGTGTGCCTCTCTTCCCTTATCTCTTTTACTTGTTTAATCCGCTGCATACATTCTGATAACAGTTCAGAACCTGGTTCTGAACTTGTTTTAAGTCTTTGAAAAAGAAAAGAACAAGTTTTTAGAGTCACACAATTCAACCCCCCTTCTTGTGTGTGTGTTTTTCTCACCTTCAAACACTTCCATAGCAAGCATAAATCTTACAACAAAAAAAACAACATTTTGTTTTCAAAACCCACATCAATGAATTGAAATCAAGAAAACTTACACTACACTGCCAAATTGAACAAACCCAGAAACAAAAAAAAACACAAAAACAAGAAATTAACGAATACCCATTACTCTTTTGATTAAAGATTAGCAAAATGGAAACAAAAAACGAAATGGGTATAAAAAAATCAGAGAGATAGTATGAACCGGAAGAAGAAGAAGAAGAAGTGTGAAGGGATGAAGCGAAGAAGAATATGAGAGGGGCGAGAAGGTAGAGAAGAACGAAATTGTGGAAAGTAGCTCGGGGAATTCTTCTCACAAAAGGAAAGAAAATTGCAGTCGAAGCAGAAGCACGAGCCATGGGGAAAACGATTGGGTTGGCTAAGGATTGTTCCGTCTCTAAAGAGTTTAGAGACGACGAAAACAACGACATACCTTGTTCCGTCTCTAATTCCGTCTCAGACATGTATAGAGACAGATTTGTCTCATTTTAGAGACGGATTTTACCCGTCTCTATTCCCAATTTTTCTAGTAGTGAGACAAGAAATTAATTCAAATTTGCAAGAATATTTTAACAATAGTGTTGAAATTGTTTATATTTTGGAAGCTTGAAATGATAGAGTTACAAATCTTTTACTTATATTTTTTGTGATGATTATTGAAAGTGGTGCTCATTTTGTATTTAAAGTTTGTAAAAAAAATATTTTGTGGTGAATGAGAGAATAAGATGGAAAGCAAATAACGGTGAGGGTGAAAGAATATTGAACCTTTATATAATAGAATATTGAAATTTGAAATTTGAATTGTAGAGTTTACCCCAGACAAAATTTAAAGAGTTGGAAGAAGTGTAGATTGAGTTGTTTGGGTCAGACTTGGGGAACTTAAAAAGTGAAGTACAATGACTTTTTAAAAAGAGGAGTAAGGTATGAAGTACAGTAACTATTTAGTTCCAAGTCAATTGGAAGTGTTGTCTTTAAGAGCAAACAAAGCAAACCAACTTGTGTTATTAGTTAGATGACATCAATGTAGTTAAATGCCATCATTTAGTTAGCAAAAGTGAATTTTAGACATCTTTTACCCTTAATATTGCGACATAGCAGAAGCCAAGCTTAAGGTAAAAGTTGATTTTCCACAACATCTTATTTTCTTATATTAAGAGGGAAGGGATAGATTTATTTTAAAAATCAATTTTAGGCTGTTGGAAGTTGGAATCGAATTCAATTAATAAAAAATAAAAAGTTGAGAGTTGAGACCATGAGCATATCATCATCAACTTGAGACGAAAAGTCTGTCGCCACCCTTTCTCCTCCTCTGCATTTCTTTGGTGGGTGTATTTTAGTAATTTCTTAATTTATTATTATTATTATTATTATTATTATTATTATTATTATTATATTATTATTATTATTATTATTATTACACTATTAGGGCTTCATCTCATATGTCTCTTCCGCACTTTCGTTTTGAAACAGGAATAACAAAAAGAAAATGAAGATTGCTTCAGTAGCACTTAGGCCATTCAAATCCAATTTTCTCACTGAAGTAGCAATAAACGTCACAAGAAGGAGGGGTTTGAATTGTGACCCTTTTTAATTTTTATCCTGAAACTCTTTAAACAAGATTTTACTTACTCAAGAAAAGTTCTTGGCAGTAGTTAGTTCGCAGTAAAATAATTAATATATTTGAACCAGAATGTTCTGGAGAATGTTAAAATGATTGGGACCAGAATGTTCTGGAGAATGATTAAATGATTGTTTAATCTTTTAAGAGTGATTAAATGAACTAACTAAAACTATGAAAATAAGGCAGATTATTTTCAAGGACCATAATGTTTTGGAGAGTGTTTAATAATTGGTTTAAGAAATAGGGGATTTGTTATGGACCAGAGAACTCTGGGAATATTTAAATCAATTAAAATGGGACCAGAACGTTCAAGAGAATGTTCTGGAGATTGATTGTAAAAACAATTGTGAAAGTGTAAGTGATGCAAATAAAAGCACGAATAAATAAAAGAGTGAGAGAGAGAGAGAGAGAGAGAGAGAGAGAGAGAGAGAGAGATGACACAAGAGATTTATCCTGGTTCACCAAAACCGGCTACTTCCAGTCCTCACACCTTGTGTGAGATTATCCACTATAGTATCCTGCTATCAGAAACTTCTGAATAACACTATAAGGTCTTGATCACACCAGATCAGTCCATAATCTTGATCACACCAGATCAGTCCGTTAAAAACAGTATTATCAACCTCGGTAGACTTATACAATTCTTTGCTTTCGCACAAGAAAGGTTGGAACTTTTCTACTCAAACTATTTATGACCTAAATAGACTTGAGAGCTTGATTACACTTTGTATGATGATTGATTTGTTTGGATCGTGATTACTCAAACATGTTTGAGATTTTAACTAAACAAACTCATAAGATTATGATCCAAATATAGTGAGAGAGTTGAAGCTTGTTTATTTTGTGAAGAGCTTGAGAAAATAATGATGATGTCTCTTGAGAGATGAATGTTTTTATGTTTCAAACTCTTGCCATGAACCTTCATAGCCTTCCTCTATTTGTAGGAGATGTAAACCTTGGAGGCCAAGCTGAAAAAGAGCTGTTGAAGCTCAATTCAAATTGAGAAAATGTGCTCCACTTGAATCTTGGAGGGCAAGTTTGAAAAATGTTCACTGAGAACGTTCTCAAGAACGTTCTTTCTGTTCCAGCCATAACTTGGGCACAAAGCAACACATTTTGCAAGTTGTCATGAGCTGTTCTCTTGATTGTAGAAGCTTGGAGGCCACTTCTGATGATGTAGTCTTGATGTCATAAGATGATGTCTTTTGGTGATGTCATGTGCCTTTTGAATAAATATCTTTGGAGGCATATTCTTTAATGGAACTTTTTCCATTCATTCCTTAATGGGTCGAATAATTTAAGGGCTTTTTGCAGATTTCATTCCTTTTGTAGAATTTGTGGCCCATGTGCAAATAATGTCTTGATTTTGCCTTGATTGTTTTTTGCCTTTAAAGCTTTAAATGTGACTTTGATTCTTATGATCACTTGTTCCTTCTTTTAGTGAGACAAGGAGAACAAAATTTATTCTTGATCTCTTATGATGCAAACCTTGTCATTGTGTTAAAATTCACCTTTGTCCATTGCTTTGATTTGTTTTTTTGATGAAGATGCTTTATTATCATTTTGTGAAGTAAGAACGTTCTCAAGATCATTCTTATTGAAACAATCTCACAAAATTCATTAGTAGATAACAAGATAATAATTTGCAAATATGTTTATTATCTTTAAAACATAAAATGTGGATTTTGCTTTCAACACTCACAACAAGAAATCTTTCTACTTGGTTATTTCCAGGTAATTAATTACTTCTCTCTCTCTGTTGATTTCAGTTAGTATACCTCTAAATTGTGATTCCTTAATTCATTGTTGAATCTATTGTTTTATAATTTGCATTTTCACGGAGTGGACTCCCAATAAAACTATAGGCGAAATCATTTAGAGAGATCTAGATTGAAAAGTACACGGTTTATCTATGTACGTAGCCCATTCTAGGACATTATGACTCATTTGACACATGTAGTTGAGACCTCTCCCAGTCAAAAAAGGACTCCGTTGTTTCAAACTATTCATTTTAAGCACTTTTGTCGTCTGATAACGAGCTCATCCTGGTTTATATAGTATTCATTCCTATTTTCTTAAGACACCAATTGGTCTGACATCTTTTGTGTGGGTAACATAGGACATTGAAGAACTTAGGTGTGGGAGGGCAACATCATTTCTCCTGCATACCTGGTTTTATTTGAGGGTGATAAGTCACTATCATATTTTTTGTCTTTCTTTTTGGGTGTTGTAGAGTCTTAGCAATTTGCTTCTCCTCATAATATTCTTGTGTACTTTGTACATATTTGTACGATAAGGAGGAGTTAACCACGTCAATTTCCTTCTCTTCATAATAAAATTTCTTTCTATATGCAAAGTATGTGTCTAGGCTATTCTTTTTGCTAGTAATTATAAAGAGTGACCTCTATAAGGACTCAAAGCACGCCGTTTATGTAAAATGTAGGGACTAAAAATGGGTAAAAAATATATTGGGATTAAATTATAAAATGTATATTTTATAGAGACTAAAAATATTTAACTCAGTGATAAATATCACATGTTAATTCTCCCCTTTTTCTAAAAGCTATTCGTGGGTAATTTGTTGGTCTATTTTTGCCTCCGATCTAAGTTTGGGTCATCATTTTCTAGCTTATTTCCATGATCGACCCTCCCTAAATCATGTTGAACAATGGTCGATGTCATGGGTTGTGCAGACTCTGAGGATTTAATCAATATGTATTATGTATATATATCTACGGTCTGTTTAATTAATTATATGCCTCAACGTTTCATAAATAAACTTATTTTGTATATGTCACCATATGGAAAACTACGAAGATTCTACCATGAATCCTTACCAGTTATTATATGTTATTTGACATAAGAAATCACAATATATGATTTATGTTTAAGAATCCTACATTTAAGCTTAAGAGTAAACTCAACATGAACCTTGACCTTTTTGACAAGTATATTATTGTTTTTAAGGAGGGTAGACCAAAATATAAATGTAGCATAGTTTGATGGTTAGTGGGAAACTGTGGCCATATCATTGAGAGATCTGTAATCATTCATGACTGGACATTATGAAGTTGTTTGATCCACATGGCCGTGATCAAATCAGGGTACGAAGATTTTCGTCGCTGTTGTAAGTTTGGTTTCGAAGGGTTTTTTGTTGGCTGCTAACTGACCGGCCCTCATTTGTATAGTGTGTTGGGACCAGCTTTCTTAGTGATAAAAACTGGGCACCAGTGGGCCCAACATTTTTTTTGAGGTACTTACGACATGTAAGCATCTGGCTATGGGAGGGGAATAGGTGAGCTAGTGTAGTATCAAAGTTAACATCATCATTGGTACCACCATCTGTTTATTTATGAGTGCTGGTGTTTTTGCAATTTTATTCTCTCTATACTCTAGGGTACTTGCACATTTTGTCCAATAGTAGGATGGTTTAATACACTTCCCTTCAAAAAAATTATTACTGTTTTGAGGGTTATAGACTATTTTCTGTAAATATTCAAAATTCAAAATGGGGAGGGTCAACATAGTTTCAGGAATAAGAAGGAACTGAGTCTAATAAAGCAAACCTCTATAAATTTTAGTTTTCGTATAGTTAGATGAGAATTTCATGTTTTTTTGTTATAAAGCCATATTCTGTCTATGGTTAGGAATCCTTGAATTTGTTATTTTTATTTTCTCTCCGATGATGATTTACTTATATAATCCGTATGAGCAGCGGATATTTAGTCCTGGTGGAACTTCCAAAATTGATTTCATTTTAGATAAGCTGAATCAACAAACAAGGGGTCGAGATAGATCTGGTGGAAGTTCCCAGCTGCTGGATGATCTGGAACAAACTTTTGACACATTATCTGATGGAATGGATGGGAAACTGAATAATGCTGCCAGATACTTTTAATATGATCCTGATGAAATCGAAAAAGATGATTATTCTTATCGGTATGATACCACTTTTCAGCGTGGATCAACATATAATACAAAGGTATGCCGAATAATAATCCCTAACTTCGTCGGTTATCACTGTGTTCATATTACTATTCCATATTCTATATATTTGCGTTCTCTTACTAATTAATTTTTTAAAATTTTGTTTGGCATGAGGGCAGCTTATAGTTAATGTCTGAATTGATCTTTAGATGTGATCAATCCTAACAGATATTTGGTGGGAAATATTTCATGAAGTATAGTGAAGATTATTTTGTGAAATATACCTGGTTTCTCAAAGATGCCATGAAGCTTGTTATGGGAACTGCTGAAAATAATTTAAAAACCTCAGTTTTTTATTGCATAGTGATCAATATTCATTATTATACTCTAGTTCACATTGAACATGAATGAGACGTTGCTTTCAAGGAAGTCTTGTCTAAACCAAGTTTTTTGTTCTCTTCTGTTGAAAACAAGAGTTTGGGGTGGGGGGGGAGAGAGAGAGAGAACGAGAATCAAAACAGATGTTGACCGATATAGAAACAAATATTTCACACATTAATTTACACACGTAGCCTGAATTTCACTTATATTGGTTAAACACGTAGCCTGACTTATGCCTATTCAGCCAAGTTGTCAAATCACACTTCACTCACAGATAGACCCTTTTGACCCAAAACACAATTTCCCTTTTTGTTCTTCAAAAGGAAAATTCTGTGTTGCAGTGGCATAAAATATAATTTTAAGTGGCTGGACAAAATTATTGGTGTTTTCTCTGTCTTTTTTAAATTATTGTGATAATATTGATAAAATCCATTGTATTGCTGGATTTCAATTACATGAAATAACACACATTTGTACTGTTAAGATTTGATATATGGGCCAATAATGTTGATAAGTTATTTTTAGCTCATCAGTTTTTGTCTGTTTCAAACAACAATTGCTATGGTGACTTTATCTGGTGTTTCTTTTGTACTAGCTGTATCAAATTAATTTTCTGATCTGTGAATATCTTTCTTCATACAGGATCTTGATCTAACAAAACCTGCTGCGCGAAAACCCCCCATAAGGAATGAATTCGCAGTATCCACCAAAGATGTTCTTAGTCAAGCAGATTTCAGGGTCAGCACTTCGTTCAGAGTAGTTCTGTTATAAGATATTTTATATATCATAGCTGTAATTAACTAATTACTTTCTATATCTGTTTCATGTTAAAGGTGAAATTTTTCATGTACATGAATTTGTTCTTTTCATGTATTATGAAACAATAAAAAAAATGATTTTGTTAATTTGTTTGGCAAAGCTATGGTTCAGAGCTAATTTGGCAATGTATATAAACTAGACTTGACAATTGTCAAAAATATTTTATACATATGGCTAGGTAGTTTGTGTACAGTGCCCACCATCTTATCATTCTAAGATTCTTGGAAAAGGTGTATGAATGAGTCAACCTTAGATCCTTAACTCAGACCTCGTAGAGGATGACCTGTATATGTTAACTCCCATATGTATTAGTGTTAGAATAAAGATGACATGTGAATGTTACCCAAAAAAAAACAAGGATGAATTGTCGTAGATTTCAGATTCATTTGAACAAGGGCAAGAATTGTCCTTTCAGTTTTTCCCTAAAATATTATGCCTTGCTTCTTTACACCTTAGATCCAGTTTGGTATCCTTATGAAATTGTGTGAAAAATTCAGGATGAATTTTTTCATATGCAACTCAGATAAATTTATTGTGATGTTATCGTGCTAAAGTCCTCATTGATTTATGGTGATTCGACTTTTATTTGTGTGAAGGCAGATGAAAGTGAGGAAAATATTTGCGATAAATCTGTTTAATTGTTGTAGCTCGTGATATTGAGGCTAAGATTTGTATATTTACTTTGATAATGAAAAAATGTTCCTATCAATGTTATTTCTGGAATGACTCTTAGTAGTATCATTGGTTTTATGCAGAATGTAAGATTCCTGGCAAACTTCATAACAGAAGCTAGAATTCTTATCAACAGAAGCAAGGTAAGTTCTAATCTGTTGTAGGTTAGTAGACTGGATAGGAACAGTGAACTATTAAGGAAAAATAAAGGGTGGATGTTTTACAATTTGTACTGCTACTACTGTAATCATTTTCCTTGTTTCCTCCTACACATTAAATATTGGCATCTTACCAATTGTTTATTCTTATTCATTGTGACTAGACTGGCATCAGCGCAAAGGCTCAAAGGAAGGTTGCCAGGGAGATTAAAACTGCCATAGCATTTGGCTTAGTGCCCTTTACAACAATGGGTACGAAGACATTTGTTTATGGGAGAACTATGAAGAATCTTGATGATGACTTCTCGTACAGGAGTGAAATTAGAAACAGGCCTAGTGAACTTGATTTGGAAGTAGACAACGTTTAAGGCATCCATATTAATGTCTATGCAGTGGTGTTGAATTAGCTTGCATAATCTTTTTTTCTCTCTTTTTGGTTTCTCTACCTTGTTTGAGAGACGATTGAAATTTAGCGAATAAGTGATTTTGCTGGTATTCCTTGATTACTATGGTGCCTATGTAGTACTTTTATAAATTCTAAAGCCTTGAGCATTATTTACGGGTCTAATCAAGCCTATTATATTAAGCTTAATGAACTGAAAAAGAGTGTTATTGAATACTCTTTTTAGACTCGTATACAAGCAAATGAGTTAAATATATCTAGTCCCTATAAAATCACCAACTTTTATTTTTGGCCGATATAATTTTTTCATGGGTTTTTAGTCCTTATAATATAATCACACCTTCTAACACACTCCAATTATAATTTGACATGTCATTTATTTATTTTACCTATCGACCGGTTGTACTGGTTGAGAAAATACTTTTTTTTCCTGCACTATTCACACAAAACACTGCAATGCTCTTTAATCTCCCAAACTCCATGGCTCCTTCCAATCTTTCTCACACACTCATGCCCAAATTGTCTCCGTCAATCTCTTATGGTCAATTTCTGAATCCTTTATTTCAAAGAACTAATTTACAGTTCATATCAAATTAAAAGAAAAGATTCAAACTTTACCAAATCAAAATCTATATGCAAACAAGCCTACCTAGATAAGAACTCTTTAATGGGGTTTAGTTTATCATATTTTTTAATCTTCCCTTCTGTGCGAATCAAAATCTTTGTCGCAAAGCAACGACTGTCGGTTCAGATTTTCCGTCCTCGCTTTCTGCCCTATATTGAAAAATATTCGAACTTTGATGTCTTAATTGAAGGAGAAATGTGAAGAAAGATTGTGAGAACTGAACTCTGAAAATTGGATAGTGAATTTTATCAAAAGTAAAAAGAATGTTTGTCCTGGATCATGTTTTCAATGGTAATTATTTTACAGGTTCCATTCTTGAATCTTTGAACTTGAAGAGATGGAGATGGTGGTAGGAGGTTGAAGTGCACATGAAGATGAAAAGCATTTTTTTTAATTAAGATCCAAAAAAATAATAATTATAATAAATGGTTGAACCGGTATCAAGTTATGAAGTAAAAAAGGTGAATGACGTGTCGAATTATAATAGTGTGTTAAAGGGTGTGGCACTAGTATTTCTCTGATATACTAGTAATATATATCTCGTCAACACTTTTGAAATCAATGTGACTAATAGAAATCAATGTGTCACTTGTCAGGTGGACTTTTATTATGACGTGAAGGTTTCTCATGGATTATTGTTATAAAGAAGTGAGAACACACAGTACCCTCTTCATATAATTAAAGACGTATTGAATTGAATACATCTTCAAGCATGAACTTATTACATAACTTCATGAATCATGATTGCAGCGTGGAATATGAGATAATAAAAAAAGAAAAAGAAAACAGATAAGGACATCAAAAGGACAAATGTTATAGATTGTATCCCTTCATGTGTCAACTGTGCTGCTTGATTGTTGTTGCATGATATCTTGGATAAGCAAATTTATATTAAGATGAGAGGATCCACCTTTTTCAACTTATAGTTTACTAGCCCTTTCTCTTCTCTCTTTACTTTCCTCTCCCTCATCAATCACCATGCATATTGCCTCTTTAATACCTTCCTTCTTCACCAACACACCTAAATTCTCTTCCACTCCCCACCTCATTGGAACCTCTGCGCCAAGGTTCACTCCAATCCTCAACACTTGAGTAACAAGCTTCTCATTCAAAAATTGGTCAGCAAATAATGGCCAAGTTACCAATGGCACACCAGTACTTATCCCTTCAAGTGTTGAATTCCAACCACAGTACTGTGTTAAGATCAATCCTCCAATATTAGCACTTGTGGAGCCCAACCTCTAATTATAAGGCCTCTCCCTTTGTTTCTTTCCTTAAACCATTCCTCACTAATCCATTTTTCTAACTGTTCACTTTTATTTCCTTCCCTAATAACCCAATAAATGGCCTATTTGTCGCTTCCAAGGCCAAAGTCAATTCCATAAGCTGTGAAGGAATTAAGTTGCATAAACTTCCAAGACAAGCATACACAACAGACTTTGTTTGGTGTAAATCTAGCCACTTTAAGCAATGATGTTCACTTATTGAGGCTATATTACCTTTGTGCCTTATCCAAACCATCTTTGTTGCAAAGTGAAACTGGTCCAAACACACCATACCTTACCATTTCTTTCCTTCTTGTAATCCTTAACATATGCTTTCTCCAACTCCTCAAAAGTGTTTATGATTTCACCATGTGACTTTATTTCAGCATCATGCATCTTCTCCCCAAACTCCTTCAGCTCATCTTGCAATGTTCCTGGTATCTACTCTTTGGTGACTTGAATTTGGTCAGGTATGCCGGGCACAGTAAAATGCTAGATTCTGAATCGACTCTTTCAAGAATCTTTGAAGTTTGTACCTTGAGCATGCAATGGAGACAGAAGCAAGAAAACCCATGGAATGAAATCCTTGGAATTTTATGTTTTTCAGCTATTTGAATAGTCCAAGGAATGCAAAAATCGAAGATTATGCAACTTGGTTTTGGTGTCAATGCATCAAATAATTCTTCTGCTGGTTTTTGGAGCAAGGTAATTGCATGGAAGAGATTCAATCTCATGTCTTTTGAATCCACCATGTCAAAATTCTCACACCCTTCTGGTAACCCTGTTTGTTTTGTTGGAAAATTGAGTGTTACTATTTTGATTTGGAGGCAAGAAGAAACAGCACGAGAGAGAACTGAACTAAAACGTGATGCATTTTTTGGTGTAGTAAATATGGTAACAATAACACCACGTTGTGTTAAGAGTTTAGCAATGTCTATCATAGGTATAATGTGTCCTTGTGCTATTAAGGGAAATTATACAAAATGAGGAACATCATTAATGTTTGCTGGCAAAACCATGGTTGGAAAATAAAATTAATGATTTGTATTTTGAGGGTTACGCTTGAATTGAATTGAATGGAAGTGTGTTTCAAATATATGTCATACTTTGTTTTATAAAGATGACATGTGTTCTAGAAGGTTTTATAATATATGATATGATTGGTGATGTAAGAGCATATGCAATTAGAGTTGGATTATATGAGGAAGTAGTGCAATGCATGGATTGGTGATGTAAGAGCATATGCAATTAGAGTTGGATTATATGAGGAAGTAGTGCAATGCATGGATGGGGCTACTGCGGACACCACTTGTGTGACATAATGTCACGTGACATTGTGACATTGACCAATCCAATTGTGACACATAATCCAATTCAACTATTTTCTCTCATCTTTTTATGTTTAAAAAAATTGTATTGCCATGTGTCACAATCGGATTGAGCAATGTCACGTGACATTATGTCACACAAGTGCAATCCGACTACTGCCTACTAGAATGATATATATGGATCACGTAACATGTTTTATGATTACCTCAAATCTCTGTCGGGGCCAAACAAAAGAGTGAGAGTGTCAGAGAAAAGTAACGTGAAGATTCAGGATAATTCTTTTGGTACAAGATTCTGTATAATTCTATGCTTTCCTAGAAAAATAGAATGTCTTGCCCACTTATTTATCTCAAGAATTCTTTGTATGATCACATCATGTTTATCATGTATCATTGATTGTGAGTCTATAAACTTAGGTTCTCAATCAGTGGCGGGAAGGGACCCATTTTTATTTTTTTTACACCAACCAAATATTTTGGTTTAATAATCATTTTGGTTTTTTTATTTTTGTGGTAAACATTCTTCTATTTTTACCGTTTTACGGATTTGGTTCTTTACTTTACAATCTTATAGTTTTAGTTTTTCATCGTATTTTTGAATTAAAAATTGATGATTTGATATATTTTAAATGACGTGATATATAAATTGATAATAGAAAATATCGACATCCTTGAATTGTAAGAATTTTTTTTAAAAAAAACTTCATTTAAAACATGTCATATCATCATATTTTAGATCAAATATTTGATGAACGGACAAATCAAAACTTTCAAATTTTAAAACAATGAGATCAATTTTACAAAATAATAAAAATAGAAGACCAAAACTACAAATAAACCTAAATTAGCATGACCTTTTCTTTTACTATACATATCTAAAAAAAAAATTTGGGCACCAAAATTTGTGGATATCGAATGTGTGTTTATTTGAAAACATCAAATTTGTAGAAAAAAAAATAGTGTGGTGAAAATTCCTCTAAATGCAAACATTCAAATCTTGAGTTTGTTCAGGATTCTTTTATAATTCATTATTTTTTTATATACCGTAAATCATGCAATTAACTCACTAAAAAATTAGAGCAATACAACACATATGAAAGATTTTTGGATTTTTATTTACTATTAAAAGACTTAGACTATTCAATGATAACGATTTAAAATTATGCTGCAAACTTCTTGAAACATACATAACACATGACGTTTCGTATGGTCTTGATGTTTAAATTTTATCTGATGAATTAAAAGTCATTATAGAGGTAATTTAAGATTTGAATCAAAATCAAGTTATATGATATTGAATTCTTTAAAGACGTTTATTATTATTATCATCAACGCATGGATATATATATATATATATATATATATATTTTCTCTCGAAGGGTGTGGGTCAGATGCACGACGTATATACTAACATTAACTATTAATGTTATTGTTGCAAGTTTTTCTAAATTAAAATTGTCAAAATCTTATTTTCGTTTTATTATACCACAAAATAGATTAAATTGAGAATGTCTTACATTTCTCGGTGCAATGAAGTTTAATTTAGCAAATGCTGCATTTTAGATTTTAAGACCATTTAATCTAATTTTATTTTTATATTTACGATTTAATCTAAATTGAAACCTTGTGTTCTTATCCTTGTGTGCATGAATACAAGAAATTAGAATTTTATTTGTAGTGTGTACAACGTGGTGACATATTCCTGAATCTAATACCTTTTGTTCAACTTGTAAGACAAAACTACACATAGCTGCCAAACTTGTAGGGAGAAACTTGAGGATACAATGATTATGGAGGATTCACGATTTTTTTTGAAGTGACATGTATTTTGCATGCACTTTTAAATGTCTGTCAAGTATATATATTTTCCTATAAATTTTCTATAGAACTTAAAATAAGTGAAGTCGGGTGAAACTCATTTCAGATCGATTTGATTAGAATTGATTTAACTCGAAGTTCAATTTGAATTCGATACAAACCTTTAAATATCATATAATTCGTTAGGCTCTTCTCGTTTGCTAAAATCATATAATTAATGATAATGCAAATATTGAATTAAATTAAAAGATATCCAAGCATAAGAGGTATACATGATTTCTTCAACAAAACAAAAAAAAAGTATACATGATAGACACATACAAAGTTCAGAAACCAACATAAGTATAAAATAACATAGAAAACTAAAAAAATATCAACCACAGACATTATAGAACAAAACTACAAACGATACAAAAACCGGTAAAGTAGGTCGTAATCCATAAAGTTCATTAACTAGCTAACTAAACGGCTAGCAAGGATGTTGTTATGAGGGATATGAGACTAGGTGGGATTAATAATCTAATGGCGGGACCTGGACCCCAGACCCGCCAAGGGAAAAGAGTCTTATATTTTGGAACTGTCGGGGTTTAGGTAGTCCGAACACAGTTCTTAATTTAAAGTATCTAGTCCGAACCTATAAATCGGATGCAATAATCCTGTCTGAAACAATGACAACGTCTAATAAAATTGAAGAATTGAAATATATGTTGGCTTTTGATTACTTTTTTTTTTTCTTCTTTTGTTGACCGCATTGGTAGGGGAGGTGGCTTGGCATGTTTATGACATAAGAATTTTAATTGTACTATCACGAATTTCTCCCAAAATCATATTAATATGGATGTTAATGACTCTTTGAGGGGCATATGGAGGCTAACTGGATTTTATGTATGCCAGAAGAAGGAAGGTGAAGAGAGTCTTGGAATTTACTTCGTCAATTGTCCTATCTTTCCCAACTTCCTTGGTGTATTATTGGTGATTTTAATGATATTCTATCAACTGAAGAAAAGAAAGGAAGGTTTGTTCGTCAACCTTGGCTTATTCAAGGATTCCGGCAAGCTGTTTTGGATGCTGGACTTGCTGATGTTCATATGGATGGATATGCTTTCACTTGGTTCAAAAGCCTAGGAACCGATCGAGTTGTGGAGGAAAAATTGGATAGAGTTATGGCAAATGATAGTTGGTTTGATAAATTTCAAAAAAACAAAGTTTGAATGTCTTACTACCACATCCTCCGATCATTACCCCTTTTGGCAAGCTTCCATATGTCGTGAGATTAAACATGATAGATGGAGTAATATCTACATACTACAAATGTGAATTTGACAAATAGTATTCCCTACTTTAAAACTTTGACATTTCCCAAGCACGACCACATTCCTCATTAGTCCTCCCAAGCCCTTCCCTATTAGGAAAATAAATTGTCTGAGTAGATCGCCTTGCTTAAGACCTATGAATGTTGATTTGATCTGTTATATACTCATGTACAAAAAGTGATAGGACTTGGTGAAAAGATACCCAGCCTGAATCCACTCCCTCCATACACATCCACTTATCCAAACCCATGTTGGATAGGGAAAATTTTCATCTCTCACACACACATATAATGTAACGTTAAATCAATGTAAAACTGCTCAATAATGTTTACTAGATACATATTTTTGTAACATATAGATCATCTATGTAAACTTTTACAAGTATAAATTAAAATCACATACATTTCAAAAAAAAAAAAAATCAAGTACAAACTAAAACCAAATTTAAATTGTTTGCCATCAAATATATGGACGACGAGATTAATTAAGCACAAACATATGATATTCAAAAGCAATTATCATAAGTATAATAAAGTTACAAGCAATGTTGATAATATTCTATAAATTAGTACCCAACAAAAATGTAAAAATAATATTATAAGAGCACAATTTTTTCTCGTCCAACTACTTCTTCACCTTGGAGCTTTTCACTCATCCTTTCACGTCCATTTTGAAACCACACAGGATCAGACTTCCAATTTTCTGAGTCATTTCCTCTCCAACAGGGACTCACAACTATTTGCTCAAGCATGTGGGCACATTTTAAAACATTCATAACAAGCTCAATTTCATACCAATTGCCAACACAACCTCGCAATTCAATAACTTTTATCTCGTTGTGAGAGATTATTTCAACATCCCTAATATCTTTTTGATTTTTAAAGAACCCTGGATCGGCAAACTGTCAAAATTAAAATCACAATAGGAATGGTATTAAAAGATGACAATCGTGTACCAATGAATGCAAACCAAAATATCTTACGAAATTATCTAAAGTTATAACAAAAGGTTATATAATTATAAAAAATAAAATACTTAAAAGAAGGAGTTGCAACTACTTAAAGGAGTCACATCAAAAGATAGATTTCTAAAGATAATAGGTGGCCAATTGCTATAAGGTCAAGTTGACTTTAAATATAAGGATGCTCAAATGTATGTGGTTTTAATGCATGACACACTAGGTCAAAAGTGCAAACAAATGTATGTAGTTTTAACACAGGATCCACTATGTCAAAAGTGTAAATTTATATACGAAATCATGGATAAAAATTAAAACGATAACCATATAAAAGTAAAAAATGTGTATTAACCATATTCACTCACCATGACCGAAAGTTTTTGCAAAAGAGGAGAAACTTAAAGGATGCTTAAAATCCATAAAGGATCATACTCTACAACATCTAAAATATACGACTCCACGTAAATTATGATGTTCAACTGTTTAAGATGTTTGAATGGATGACTAATTTTTAGGGAAGTTGTGACCTGCACAAAACAACAAACCATTAATGATTCAACATACAATTCAAAAGATAGAAATGTTAAAAAAAAAAAAAAATCACTCTTATGTTATGACTAACCATATAACACGTGGTGACATGCATGATCTCAAGTTCAGGAAAGAAAGTTGCACAAAGAGCAACTACTAAATTAAGCTCTTGTTCCAATGAAGAGGATAATTTAATGCTCTTCAAAACAGGGGTATTAAGATTCAAGATATCCAATTCATCTTCTGATGATAAAGTGGGTTCAAGGAAATCTAGGGATGGAGTGAGTTCAAGGCAATCTAGCTCTAATGAAGTGAGTTTAAGGCAATCCAATAAAATCAATTTTAATTCCAACCTGTAGTTATTTTTGGATACATAATAGCACCCTACAACCTTAAGATGACATAAGATGAACTTGCAAAGCTCGTTGGCATTGATAATGTGAACGCACATCTAAGTAAGCAAAGCTCTTCAAGCCGTGGACAATTAGATAACAAACTTTCAATTAAAGTTTCATCCAATTTTGTTTCTTCAAGTGAAAGAGATCTCAAATTTTTGAAGGAAAGAAAGTCACAATTAGTAGGATGGCGAACACAACAATTTTCAAGATGCAGATGGTTTAGAGTTGACGCATTAGTCTCCAAAAATAAGGCAAAATCAAATTTATAACAATTGCATCGGGTGACATCGAAATATGGATTATAAGGCTTTCCTAGAAAGAGTAGATTGATTCTTCGAACTCCCCTTGCAATTGCAAAACTTATCCATTGATCAATGTTGTTGCTTTGTTCATAGTCTAAATTGAAGTTCACGAGTAAAGAATCAATGATTGTGCCCTTAAAATTATTGACAAATTGATCTACGCGTTTTACAAATTCATTCCTACTCAAATCCAAATTGACATGTCTCGCCATAGTAGGTTCACCAAAGAAGATAAACCCGGGTGGCATAAAAGAAGTATTAAGGACATCCATGAGATACCCGGTTTGCAGTAGTTCCTCCTCACTGCTTCCAAGCACACTGTGGATATCAAAGCATAGATCTCTCCTTAAACCCCAAAGATTGCACCACCTTCTAGACACTATACTGGTTTTTAACAAATCTTTCATCGATAATGTTGTCAGGATACAATCCAAGATGCAGTCGGGTAATTCACTAATTCGATCACCCATCTGATTGATGGTCGTGAAGAAAATAGTCACAACGCACCTGAAATATATAGGTAAAGTTTGATAATAGAAATGAAAAGATGCAAAGTGAAGAAATTTATAATCCCATTGAAAATGTTGTTTCTACTTTCTATGTAAACCAATTTTGGTAAAAAAAAAAAAAACGGATTCGATTGAATAAAAACTGATTTAGAAACTAGGTAAGATTCTTCTTCAAAAAAGAAACTAGGTAAGATTTGATGAAAATACTAAAATCTTGATTCAACTACAATCAATGAGATGTTCTGCACTAATAGTAATATGAAAATTGAAATAAGAGAGATGATAACTAACTCACCAAATGAGAAGTTGTGCAAGAAGAGAGTGGAGAATAATAATCAATCAGAATCGGAACTGAACGCTGCAGCGGCACCGCTCTGCTATTCACTCTGTTTGTATGATCAGTAATCGTAACCTAACATTTATTCTTCACACAAAAAACATCAATTCTATCTATTTAAACAAAGTGAAACTTAATGTCTACGGAAAAACAATCTTACTTCTTCTTCTTCATTTTTTTAATACTTCATCAAAATTATATCATTTTGTATTTTTTCTTTAATCTCTCTCTATTTTTTTTTAAACAAATTAAAACAAACTTATTTGATAAAACATACTAATTTAATTTTTTTTAAAGAACAAACAAACTTAATCTTCTATTTTTTAATTATATATTCTCTATCTCTAACTAGCGAAAAGACGGACACTCATGTGTCCATCTTTCCGCTCTTTTTATTGCGCTAACACTTAAAAATTATGAATGGTGTTTTTTTTTATCAAATTTTGATTAAAACTAAAAATATAAATTTTTGTTGCTTTCAAGTTATAACAAATCAAACTAAACATAATTATTTATTTCAATTACATCAACAATATAGCAAAAAAATATAATCTAAATTCTTTTTTTAATGACACCAACAATCTTTATTATAGAAAAATTTTGGGTATAATTGGGATAATCAAAAAGTAAGTATAGATATACCCATCTGGTTTGTTACACTTTTTAAATGATAACGGAAAAAAAAAACTAAATATATATATACTCATATCGTGTTTGTTACACTTTTATTTTAATATATTTAAATTTACTCTTATTTATTTGTTATATATGTTATTTGTATTGAAAATTGAGGGTAATTTTGAAAAGAATAGGTTTCAAGAATCACCAACATAAATAAACCAAAACCAAGAATTCTTTGGTTTAAGGAAGAAAAAAAAGAATAGAAAATCTATGAAATAGAAGTTACCAAAAGTTTCAAAGATTATTGTGGAGATTAACAAAGAAACCTTCAAATTATGAAAAGGAAAATAAAAGACA
Source organism: Medicago ruthenica (assembly GCA_018208015.1). Lineage (NCBI taxonomy): Eukaryota > Viridiplantae > Streptophyta > Magnoliopsida > Fabales > Fabaceae > Medicago > Medicago ruthenica. Next base: position 1,654 of record WNNG01000294.1, on the reverse strand, counting down.
GCAACACTCAGAGATTTTGTATTAGATTAGAAGTGACGACGGTTAGTTTTGGCGGGTGCTTTGACTCAAATTGAATTACTAGGACTTTCCTTTCCTTTCCTTTGTTTGTTTGCTAAAAAATGGCTAATAGCGATAAGATAGTTTATAATGCGACTTACCAAACAAACCCTTAATTGTTTCTTGCAACTTCATTCCAATTAATTCATCTTTTTAATCTTTATTATTACTGAATATTTGATATTTGGTTTTATTACTTGGGCTTAATTTAATTTTCAATATATAATTGTGTACCTTCCTTTTCTAAAAAATATATCCATTTTTATCAATCAAAATAGTTTTATAAATGAAGTCATGTCCATGAGAGAGAAAAAAACAGACCTAATTTGGTCCTTCAAAACTATAAATTGAAACATTTTAATTCTCAACTAAACATTTATTAAAAAAAACTTTTTTTTTACACTGGCTTATAATATTACTCATTCAACTATCATTAAAAAAAATTGTCTTCCAACGCGTCGCCCGTGTCATAATTACAAAGAGATATTGTGATCCGTAAAATTAGATTTAAAATTCATATTCTCTTCTTTCTTTCTTTCTTTTTCCTCCCACCCCCTTCATTAAAGAACATTTAAGAATGTTGAGTTGTCGCTCAAAGTTATCGAAAAGACTCTCTTATGTGTTGTTTTTTCATGTTTTCTCAAACTTGAGACATCCACCCTTAATTAAACTAATTTATCCCCTTTTTTAATTTCAAATTCTCTCATTTCTTTTTTTTCTCTCTCCACCTAATCAAAGTTTGGATTGCACATAACTATCATATGACATAAGAGAATATATTTTCTTCAAAATTTCATGGGACTATACATACACATGACTTTTAGTGACGGATATTGACGGTCACAAAGTCGGTTTTAGTGACGGATATATTATACTCTCCTTACTTTGGTATGTTGCTTTGGGACCCTATCCTACACGTTAGGAACTCATTGGAGGAAAAAAAATGAGGTTTTCTAAGTATGGGGAAAGTGCATGGTCGTGCGTTTTTGAAACGCACTGAAGGGGGACAACAAGGACAAACGCACGACCCGTGCCTCTCAGGCACACGGTCGTGCGTTTTTGACAGGTTCAAGAAATCGTGAAATTTCTGTGAAATTTCTGCGATTTCGCTTCAGGGGACCTTTTTCGACCCTAAACTCACCAAATTCGTCCCCAATCATTACCCTAAGGTTACCCTATCAACTGGAAATTAATTCTCTCTTAACCTATTCAATTACATGCTCTTTTTTGTTTCATTAAAAATGTAAAATTAGACTAGTTAACATGACCCAAAAATAATTATTTTTCAAAATCATTTATTTATTTTTTGCTACAATTGTAAAATCATTTATGAAAACTGACTTTTGAGGAAAAGTGTGTGGAACATGGGAGATATAAGATATAGATAAGCAAGGCTAAAAAAATAAAGAATATGGAAATGAATGAATGCATGTATATATACACATACATACCCTGATGAGACTGAGAAGGAGGCAAGAAATGAATGAATGTAACAGAAAAGAAGTATCTCCCCCAAAAGAACAGAACATGCACAGAGGAAATAACAATGGTGTCTAAGGTTTTAACCAATGGTGTGTACATTGGAGAATTTAATTGT
>WNNG01000293.1:0-179976 GCA_018208015.1 Medicago ruthenica | reverse complement strand
CATTATTCAAACTACGGCCTATTTGAACAAACAACTTAACTAAGTGCTTATGTATATTTAAGTTATTTCTATAATAAAATATAAAATAAAGTTAAAATGTTTGAATGTTAGGTGTAAGTTGTTTTTATAAGCTATTCTGGAGAGCTTGTGGAAATAAATTGAAAACAACTTAAAACATTCAGTGCTGTCAAATATCAGCTATGATGGATTGTGGTGCCAGATTTTTTTTCAACCGCCTTCGGCAATGGATAACACTATGGACATGTTATAAGTTGTTTTTCTCCCAAACAGTTTCACAAGCGTTTATGTCAGTAAATAAGTACAAATAAGTCAATCGAAGCAAACCCTAAGGGCCTGTTTGGCAAGCACGATAAGTTAGCTTATAAGTTCATATGACTAAAAAAGACTCGTTTTGGTAAGTGTCATTTTCTCACGAGCTTGTTGCTTATTTTTAGTCTTATAGTGTATTTTTTATAAGCTACTCTTCAAGTAGCTTATAGCTTATCATTTTTCTCTCAACCTTACCTCTATTACCTTGATTGAAAAAAATTAAATATTTGTTTTTGTTTGAAGTAAAAGCTAAATGATACTGGTTTTCTCCCGTGTGCATGGCATGAGCATTACTTTGGGTCCCCTTCTTCTGTCTTTGCAGTTTGTATTCTTGAAATTTTATGCTTCTTGTCTTCTAATTTTTATTCTGTCTGGATGGACATCACTATCTCATTTGGAAGTAATCAATAGATTATTATAGTTTAACTATCAAATACTCCCTCTATTCCTGTTTTAAAGTGTTGTTTTAGAATATATTTGTTTTTCTAGTTTTAATGCTTGAATTGACACTATTAATTTTTGAATTTGGAAGAAGAAATTGAAATTAATACAATGACATTTGATAGGGTATGATGCTTGAGTTTGCCAAAAACATGGCTGAGTTTATTGCTGGAAGTGGAAAGAAGCATATTGTTATTCTTTCCAGCTTAGATTTTGGAAAGTGGCAAAAGGTCGACATGTCAAGGTGAGCGAGTGATATTTTGAAATAGCAACCCGATGTTTCAAAGCTCCTGCTATGGCAGGCTCAAACCATTCTCAGTCTATTATAGGCAGCATTACCTTTTACATTTATAGCATCATTTGCATTTGCATTTGCAAGAGGCTAATTCCATGACTTGAAGCCGTGACCTTCTAGTCATGCAAAATTTTTTCATGATTAAGATATTCAATTCATTTGTGTCTGTGACTGTCACTTTGGTTCAAATATAATTGCTTGAAGATTTCTCACGTTGTAAAATGTAAGAGTCCCATTCCTTTGGAATATTTTCCTTTCTAATATGTCCATGGGCTTCCATATTAGTGGTTTGCAGATTTATTACCTATCTAGTGCCAACACCAACGGAGCAGATGAAAACTGTGAACAGCTTGGATGGAAGAAACTTCAGGAGTATGACCCTTCTCAAAAGCATTGGAAATATCTTAATGATTTGGCTGAAGGAAATGCAACGCCGGAAGATACTATTTCTATTGAAGATGAACTAGAAGAAGAAAATTATTACGCTAGCTTGCCTTTCGCTGCACTTTTTTCTTTTCTCAAGGTAATGCATTTACTGTTACATTTGATGATGTCATATTTCTTCTCAGTCATGTAATAATTTAAACGTAAGAACATGGAAGTAAAAAAAATGTTTTCATCACGTGTACATTTGATATATAGTGGCTGCTGTCATGTACTCAAGTTTGTTTTAAAACTTACAAATTGAAGTGGTTTTGTTACATCACATGTTAATAATACGAGACTCTAAACCTTCATTGTATGCCATACTAAAAGTTAGGTAAGTGTGTGCAATTGGATTTTGTTTTGATATTCTGAATGTTGAGATATTCGTAATAAATAGAACAATTGTTTTCTTCCTTACTTTCTTCTATGTAAATATTCCCTATTTTGTTGTGTGTATCTCTAATGTAATTAGTTAGATATAGGGTAGATGTAATCCCTATAATCACAGGATTTTCTTTTTACAGTTTTTCATTATAAAAATACAAAATGCTGAGTGGCCACCTCTCAAGCTATTCAACCTACCTTATGGAGAAATTACATTTGCCTCCTGTAAGGTCTCTTTAAATAGTAGTCACAAACCCCTTCTGGTTTTTAAATAGACATTAACCTCATTTATTTCTTTACCGACAGACCTGCCTTACTTTTAACACCATTTCTTTTCTGTTAAAATAAGAAATTAAGAGACCCCTAATTCACTCACTCATGAGACTACTAAGCAAACACAGTAGAAAAAGGCAAAAAAAAACCCCAGCAATTCTCAGTTGCCAGGATACCCTCCAAAATCTTTTCACAGTAAGAAGTTTCGTAATAATTGCAAAGGCAATTGAAAGGAATTTCTTATTTAGACTACTTAATTTTACCAAATTGGATCATCATGTTATTGTGGACACTGGTGGCATATGTGCAATATAGCAAGCTTGAGATTTTCAAAATTTACTGCAGCATAAGATGTGATTTTACTAAAAACTCTGTTTGATTAATAAAGTATGTAAAAATTACTCTCACGGCCAAACCCAATATCAGAAATAAGATCTCCCCTGATGTTGCAGAATCAGTATGTCTTTGTTGTTGTCGGATGGAACAATTACAACATGCCTTGATAAATGAAACCTAGAACAATGAGCAAGAGGTGAGAGGGACTAAACAAACATACCGAACAAAGCATTTAGGTGAATGAATATGAGGGATTAAAGTGACGAACAAAGGTAGTGGCTGTAGATTTTTTTATTCACGTTAAGAGAGATTTACACGCCGTTAAGAGGTGAGAGGGACTAAACAAACATACCGAACAAAGCATTTAGGTGAATGAATATGAGGGATTAAAGTGACAAACAAAGGTAGTGGGCTGTAGGTTTTTTTATTCACGTTAAGAGAGATTTACACGCCGTTAATGAAGAGGGGATGTGAGTTTTTTTTTTTTTTTTTTTTAGAACTAGAGGGGATGTGAGTGCCATATATAGAAACTCTAAGGGAATGATGGATATAATGATTTAGTTGAAAAAAATAAGAAAATTAGAGGAACAGGGTTGGTTACTGCTTACCTTGTTTTGTGAAATTGCAGAAATATGGATTGATTAAAAGGTTCTGGTTTAATGTATCAGGCTAAAGGTTTGAAGGTTACCTGCTTGTTATGTTATTGCTCAGAAGGAGATAACACATCTGATGCTTTTCAATTAGCTGATGCAGCATGCAAACTTCTAAGGCTGAGTCACCCCAATTCTGGTGAGCTTTATAGATCTTTGTTTCTTTTAATATTGATTTTGATCTATTGTTTGTTATTGAGTTAAAAAAAAACAAGCAAAGCATTCGCTTGAATAAATTCCCCGTGATGTTGATGATGTTTTATATTACAATGGTATCTGTCTTATCTCATATCCATGTCCCTGTCTCTCTTTTGTCACAAGTTACAGATTTAAATGTAACTATTAACTAGTGAATTGTCATGTTTGCTTTTTGCCAGTAAAGAATCATTGAAATTTGTTTGTAATTTTTCTGATAATCGCATTTTTCAGGAATTGAAGGTGGCAAGTGGCGAATTCCGCTTTCTTGGATGTCTGTATATGGACCACCTCCAGATGTGTCCATTTTCTAAGATTTGGTTGATGTAATTAGTACAGGTAAATTATGGCTGAAAATGGACATGACTGTCCATCTTATGTAGCTCTAAAAGCACGTTAGCGATGTTAGTTTTGTATTTCTTTTTTAGTTGTAACGCGAAACCTACCACATAGTTGCATCTCCAAAATCAACAAGGAAATTCGCTTGAGACTTTAAAGAGATGGATTGGCTCAAACATATGTTTGAAGTCTCTTCAATTGATTTCCAAACATCCTATAAATCCCGCAGTTTTGTTTTATCATTTGCAATGCTTCTGTTTTAAGTTCATGAAGTCGATAACAACATATATGTTCCGTGTCTACTTGTCGCTACATTTTCACTCTAAATCTAGACTCCATCTCCATAAAACTGATCTCACCATTTTCTACCAACAACAAAAAGAACGACCAATGTATACACTAGGGCAATGTTTTGTGAAACGTTAAAATTAAAATGGATATTCATCAAGAATGCAGACCAAAATGGAAAACAACATAAAAAGAGCGACCACTTTACTCTGAGCAGTACCTAGCCTCTCTTTATAAAGTCTCCTTTCATCAATCCACAGAACTAATTGAAAGTCATACATTATGTACTTACTAAGGGCACCAAGTGTACATTCAAAGTGATGTTGGAGAGGCATAGAAAGTTCCTCCCAAATAAATAGATATTTTAATCTATACATTATTAATGGTTTAGTGACTTAGCATGTACATTTGAGTACCCATGAATCCGGATCATGGATATTCGATATGTTTATTTACTTAAATATGCCTTACACAATGCAAAAAAAAAAAAGTCCCACTATTGTACTATCAATTTGTTGTTTATGAACTAGTATTATGCATTTATGCTATTATTATAACTTTATAATGAAAATGCTAACATGCGTCTTGGGATATTAACTAAGGAAACAAACAAATAAAGTAAAAATATTTTTTAATCTGTGTAGTCAAACTTTTAAAAGTGTAAAATATGTTATTTTCAATAAAAAATTTATCGTTATTATAATTATTATACTACTAAAAAATACTTGTCGTTCCACACGAGTCCGAGTCGTGTTGCACACTATAAATAGTTTGCATTTATATTTGGTCAAATTTGTTTATTACTTTGACATTACCCGTTAGAACTTGTCTAATGTAAATGGGAATCCTTGTGTTCCCGTGAATACTTGTCTATAGAATATTTATCTAGTGTAAAGATGAATACTTGTTTCCCATAGATACGTGTTTAATATGTAAATGTTCTATTTTGTTTTCAAATTATATCACAGTGTTTTACCAATGTTATTTTAATTTGTTACAGTCTAACATATATCTATGAGTACATGAGAAATAAATGTAAAATTCAAACAGTAGATGCTATGCATATATACAGGAAAGCAGGTTGGATTTTGATTCATGCGGATGAGTGGAGGGTTTAGTATGGCTGTCCTGTCAGCTCATAGGACCATTCCTCCCCACGTTGTCACCCTCCTACTAGTTTTTGTGTGTGACACTGACAAGTTCTCCTATTAATTAGAATTTAGAACAAGTTAGTTTGTCTCCACGCATTCCCCTTGGTTCATGGCTCTCAAATTCGCCAGCATTTTCTTGGCTTCATCTCATGAGTCTTGTTTTAGTTTGGGTTTTCATCATTGTGGCCATCAATTATGTTATGTCTCTAAGCTATTGTTTTTCTTGGAGCTTAGCCCTTTTACTAAAAAAAAAAAAAACTATTATTAAGTAGTCTCAAGTAACTTCTTTTAAAATAAGAGAACGAGTTACAGTTTATAGACTACTATCTTGATGGATTATAAATAATTTAGAGAATATGTATATTATATTTTCAAGTTCATAGACCAAATCACGAACCATTAAAAAAAAGAACAATTAAAAAAAAGAAGCATGATGGTTATGACAATGCATATGTGCATTAAATCTTTGTTTTTTTTTATTTTCCATATATTGTTTAAAAAAATAAAACTTTAGTTGGGAAAATGTAAAACCCTAAAATAAACAGATTTTTCCAAAAAAAAAAATATACATTGACACGTAACCGAGTGACTTGTTAGCTCTTTATTCAACATGGAAAATCAACAAAAATGAAGTCAACCTCAAGTTTTGTGGTGGATTGTTTTTCTTCTAAAATTGTAAAATTGGCGGACTATATTTTCGAATTTAGAAATGGAAGATCAAAAATTGCAAATTAACGAAAATAGAGGGGTCAAAAATGCATTTAGATATATTTAACTTTATTAAGGAATGAATAGGCAAATTCGTCCTCAAATTTGCAAGGACGAATCCATTTCGTCCCCCAATTTGTCGAAATAGCCAATTAGTCTCTGAATTTGTTAAATGTCAATCAATTTCGTCCCTCCGTCAAGTTGGGTCGTTAACGGTGTTGACGTGGGATGTTAACCACTCAAGTTGCGTGCCATATCATTCGCCACACAAACCAGGGGCTAATATGAATGAAAGTGAAAAAAAAATCAAGGACGAATTTGATTGAAATCCACAAAAACATTGTCTTCTTCATGGCCATTGTATAACAGCTATTTCTTCCCAATTCTATAAACTTGGAACCCTAATTTTGTAATCTCTCATTTACGGTCCAAAATCCCCAAAAATTCTTCCATTAATTAAAAACTATTTCTTCCCCAATTCTAAAAACTTCAAACCCTAATTTTTTTGCTCCCATTTACAATCCAAAATTTCTTCAATAAAACTTGTTCAGATTGAATCCGAAATGATGAGTGGTGGTCGTATTTGCAAAAACAGCTCTCAAACTCGAGCTTCATCTTCAAGCTCCATGTTTAATGGTGATGTCCGAATGCTTGAATGTTGGTGTCCCATAATTTGGGCTGTAAGAAAAGTCAATACTCTCAAAAACACAAGAAGACCTTTCTATGCTAGCCCTTTGCCAAAGATTTGTTTAACAATGATTATGTGTTGTTTAATGTTATGCATTTTTATTGTTGATTGATTTTGATTTTTCTTTGTACAGGATGATGATGATAATTGTGAATTTTTTGTCTGGGTTGATTGTATTACACACGTCTAGTACAATACAGTAACATGTTAAAAAAATTCAAACAACAAATTATGTCTATCAAATACTTAATCAATCTAAATGAAAAGAGGTTGAAGAAGAATTTAACATTTCTGTGATAATAATATAAGCAAATTAGTCCCCAAAGTCATAATGGAGGACATAAACTTAAGGCAACCATTGCAAAACAAGTGCAGAAATATTACATATCCAAAAGCAACTCAATTATGGGCATTAATAAGTCATAAGTCATAAAAGGAAGTTCTTTAATATTACATAGCCAAAAGCAACCAACTAGGGGCATAAATAAGCCATAAGTAGGAAGTTCCTAAGCTAGAAACCTAAATAAACTTTGACAGTGATCTCATCATTCCTCTATGGAAGTTTGCCTTCAGCCTCACCATCAAATTAATGGGTTTCTAAGCATGGTCCATGTTTCAAATTTACTTCCTTGAAATGCACTTTGTGCGAAATCTACTAGTTAGATTGTTATACTAATTCATGGATGAAACTTCATTTCAAACATGTAAAATGTAATAAATAACAATTATTTTAGTTTTTAACATCAGTATCAGGGATCAATTTGATAGTTAAGATAATTAATTCAGGGATCGATTTGATAGGGAGTTACATAATTCAGAGACCATCTTGATTTTTAATGAATAATTCAAGGATCGATTTGACAATGTAACAATTTGCAATGACTTCATTTAAAAAAAAAGTCCAAAAAAAAAAATAAATTTTTCGATCAATTTCGTCCCTGAATATGTGGCATCTGAGTTGGCAACCCACGCCAGCGCTTAACGTCACACGTCATCACCGTTAACGATGAGACTTGACGAAGGGACGGAATTGATCGACGTTTGTAAAATTCAGAGACATTTTAGCTATTTCGAATAATTTAAGGACGAAATTGATCGATGCGTGCAAATTGAAGGACGAAAATGCTCATTCACTCTGTTATTAAGTTTGTACTAATATGTTATTTGATGTAATATAAATATATTTATGGAGTTGTAACAATATATACAATTAAGCATTGAAAAATATAACCAAACAATTGATATCAGATGATTAATGAACTCCGTCAAGGACAAATTGTACATGAGAAATTGAGTTCAATTTCTAAATAAAACAATTTTTTTGATAGACTTTACTTACCTCTCGGTCGAACTCTAAATTACAACATAGTTTTCGACGACACATACCAAATTAAATGGGACATTCAAACACGTCCCTATAGCTATCTTTGTTGTAAGTAAGGCTGTAAGATTTGGGCTCTTCCGCCAGCCGTCACTTTCTATCTATATCACTGTTTTTCATTGCCACCACAACACTTACCGACATTGTCTTAGGTGGGTCCCACAGGGAACCAAAACATTTTTTTTATGAAAACAATAAATAAACATTTTTTTTATGATAGAAACAATAAATAAACATTTTTTTTATGAAAACAATGAAGAACTTAGGAAGTGAATAATAAATGAGACAGATAAGTATACTTTGCTGAAGACTTCCTAATTTAAGAGATTACTCCTAATTATTTTTCCTAACTTATGAGTAATTTGGATAGTATGTTTTGTCCTTATTATATTTAAGAAATTACTTATTCCTAATTTTTTTTTTTCTAATTTTGTCCTTTTGATATGCAAATGTTGTTCCTAACTTAGAAGTATTTTGGATAATATATTATTTTTCCAAATTTTGTCTTTATTTTTTATATACGTAAACTGAAAATGGGTGAAATGTTTGCGTGGTGCATAAAAACTAAGTAGGTTCAATTACATTTTTTAATCTATTTCACATAGTGTCCACAGATTCATATTCTATTGAGTTATTTAAAAGTGTTTAGATTTATTAGATGATTGAGTGAATGAGATTGAGAGTAAAATGCATAACTTTTTCTAAAATATATAAATAAATAAATAAAGGTAAACTGCATAACTTGATCAAATATGAGAGTAGATTGCTAAATTTGATAAGAATAACAATCGTCTTAAACAATTGGGTGGTTTTGCTCTAATCTAAAAAATTAGGTCCTTAATAAAAAGAAGTACAAAAAACTAAAAAGTACCCTTTATTTAAATTATAAATAACATCAAAAACTTATAAATAACATCAATAACATCAAAAAGAGTTATCTTTATAAATCAATCATTTTAGAATCAAGAGCATCTCAATTTCCTGGATCAAGTATATCATCACCATTGTCATTCACATTATCCTTAAGATTATTATCAACTGGATTATTCAAATTAACATCAACATTTCCATATCATAATCCGTTTCCTAAATCTTACTTTTCTCTTTTAAGATTGATTTCAAGTGGATGTAAGATTTGATTTGAAGTGGATGCATCCAAAACATTGGCTCATGCATGTTTGTAGAAGTAAAAAAAAAAAAATTGACAAAATGTTTGTAGAAGTCAAATTTCTATACTTATAATTATGTCAATATTTCAATTGTCTTATATATGTGATCAAATTAGCTTATATGTATATCCCAAAAAATATTGCTTGTAATTACGTATTATGATGAGATTCATTTTTTTAAGACATTTAACATATTTTAATATACTTAAAGTGGAAAATAATTGAAGTAACAATATTATGGAAAATTCATTTATTAGAAATCAGATTAGTAATAAAAATTAAATGAATATTTACAATGCTTAAAGACGGATAAAAGTGTAGACAGTGATAAAAAATTTTGGTTTTCTTATTTAGCTTTTACCTATAGACAAAACCATATGTAATTGCTTTTGTCAAAACAAAAAAACCATATGTAATTGCTAAAACTTATAGCAGAATTTTAAAAATAAATTGAATGTTTACTTACAGACAGTAGATATTTTAAAAATAAATTGCTTTTGTTTATCACTAAAAGTTAAAAAATTGTTGAAGCCATTAAATTTTGAGACTCTGTGCTATAGACATGGTTATACACCCTAAGGTCGGACCTAAATTAGAGTATATATATAGTGTACTATGAATAACAATAATTTGACTAATAATTAGTTTGAGTAATGGCTAGTTTTGCTAAACGACTAGTTTGTCACAGTGACTTTCTTCCTCTTTAAGTTGTGGTAGTTTTGCCAAGACTTCTACGTTTTTATTCATTGTATCTTGCACGACATTCTTAATATTGATAAAAGAAGTTTCACATTGCCCTTTCCTTTAGCTGCATTTCTTCGAACTCTATTGGTGATGTTTAGTCATATTTGTAACTTGATTTTTTGAGGAATTTATATATTTGTAACTTGTTGGCGTCTATGATTTAGGAGATGATGTGTGAAGAGAGGGGAAACCATAAATAGTGAAGAGAAAGAAAACAACAATACAACCGAGACTCACATGTTAACCTTAAAAAAAAAAAATTAAATCACCACACCAGAAGCCAACGTGAGTTAACTCACGTTGATCCGTAACCAGCGTGACTTAAGTCACGCTCGGTATTTTGGCCGGTGATCAGCGTGACTTAAGTCACGCAATGGTCGGTTATCAACGTCAATTAACTCACGCAGGTTACCGGCCAGCGTGAGTTAACTCACGTAGGTTGGACGACAGTTAGGACGGTGGACAATCAAGGAGGAGTTGTTACTTTCTTCGACCAATAGAATTCAAGAAAAAAATCTATAAATTGAAACTTTTTCTTTCATTTTTTCTCATTCTCCCATCTCTCATCTCTTCTCTCATATTTTGTTTTTGTAGTTTTGTTAGTATAGACGTAAACAGACTCAATGTCCGTCGTCGATTAATCATAATGATCTTATGTTGTTTTCTTATGACGGCGATTGAGATCATTATATTAATCGACGAGGGAATTTTTAAGTCATATTAGGATCATTATGATTAATCGACAAGAATCCGGCCTGATTGTGTTTTCCCACTAGAGGTGGTTATGGCAGGTTCGTCTACCCACCCCCCCCCCCAAGAAGATTGGTCATTATAATTAATTCGATTTTTTTTTAAAGTTCCTTTAATTTATGTTATAATAATCTTTGTTGAATGTAATGAACTGCAATGTAATAGTAGTCTGTTTTAGTGGTGTAATGTAGTAATAAGTACCCAACGGGAGTTATCTCACATTGGTATATACCGAGCGTGACTTAACTCACGCTGGTATATACCGAACGTGACTTAAGTCACGCTGGAGGTATTTTGGTCAGTTTGTATAGGAATGAACAATTTTGTCTGGAGAAGAGCAATTTTTTAATACTAATTGTTGACTCGGGGGACAAGCCCAATATGATGGTAATACTACCCAAAATACAAAGTCCACAACCACAACCAAACTTCCCAGCACGTCTACAACGAGCGACATAACGCCCAATCTGATACAAAGGCAAGCTTCATGGTTCCTGGCCACCATTGTTATTATCATCATCATGATAGTTGCGCTCCTCAGAGAGTTGACGCCTCACCTATAAATATCACTCGGGCAAGGCAAAAAGGTACCCAACTTCAATCCAATTACCTCAAACTTCTTCTTTGCTTATATAACTTGAGCGATGGCGTATTGTAGGTACCACCCCCTTCACATCGGAGTTGTTCGTTAGTTCTCTTCGGAGCCATACTTTTGGTACAATTCAAATTAGGTTCGAATAGCCAATCAACATTAAGAAAGGCGTAACGCTCAAATAGCACAACCTTACCATACCCAATCAATATTTGCGTTAAATGCTTATTAATCGGGTAAAAACATTGAGGAATCGTTTGTTGGCCAAGATAAGATGCGAGATATGATAATGATATCATAACTTGTCTCAATCAAGTGTTTGAAAAGACAACATAAAATGATAAACTAATCCAGAAACTTATCATATCTTGTCTCTGTAGTTAAAATTCTTATTTTGGAAATGAGATGATTTAAAAACAAGCCTAATAGGATAAGAATAAAATTATTGACCTATAAAATTTATAAATATACGTGATTGTTTCAATGGGTAATTTTGTAATTGTTTCACAAGGAAATTCAAAAAATTGTTATGATTTCAAGAGTAATTTTTTTATTTGACAAATTTCAAGAGTAATTTTGTCATTTGAATATAATATAATATTATATATTTATATATAATTCATATTATTATGAGATGTATATAAAAGATATATAATAAAATAATATCATCACGTTTATAATAATGTGTGTATTGAATACTCAAAAAATAATATTATTCTATTTTGAATACCATATGTGACCCATAGCCATTGTTTGTGAGTTCACAGGAGAGGAAAGTGTTTTGAAAAAAGGTAGAAACAATTCGAAGAAATAAAAGATTTTTTAGATGGGAAGACTTTGGGGTTTTCATTTTTCTTCACAATTCAAAATCCTCCTATTTTGGGGAAATTTAAAAATTGTAATAGAGAAAAATTTTGGAGGGTTCAAGAGTGTTTTTATGAATTTTTCAAATTCAACCTATGTTGTTGTAATATTTTTAAAATTAAAATTATATTAATTACAAACATTAATCTATCATTCTTAAAAAAAAAATCTATTTTAAAAATGTAAAAAATTTATTCATATTTTCCTATATCTCGCACTCCAAAACTCTAGTCTCCTTCTCTGGCATCTTGACTTTGTCGCGTTGTAAATCATACGGTATAGGTGTCATAGATCCTTCATCTTTTTCCTTTTTTTATATAAATAAATCACATTTTTTATGTCAAAAGAAAGCTTTATGTGAAACACACACTAACATCCATCATGCATGGAACCCACCATTGATTATTAATTGAATATTATATTGTATACATGTTCTGCATGCCAAAGCCACGCTCCAAACGATTCTCCATCTCTATTATTTATCCAAATCCTTTAAAATCAGATAAAATGAAGTCTCATTCTCACTTTTGCAAAGAACCTAGTTACAAGCAAGTTCAACCATCTTTTGACCAAACACAAAACACTACAACAATGGCTTCATCATCAGAAACCTCCTCAACCAACCTCCCCTTGAAACCAATCCCTGGAAACTACGGTCTTCCAATCATTGGACCCCTCCGTGACAGACATGACTACTTCTACAACCAAGGACGTGACAAATACTTTGCAACCAGAATCGAAAAATACAATTCCACTGTCCTCAAACTCAACATGCCACCAGGTGGTTTCATCGCTCCAGACCCAAAAGTCATCGCTCTTCTCGACGGTGCTTCCTTCCCCATCCTCTTCGACAACTCCAAAGTTGAAAAACGCGATGTCCTCGACGGTACTTTCATGCCTTCCACTGATTTCTTCGGTGGTTACCGTACCTGTGCTTTTCAAGACACCACCGAACCTTCTCATAGCCTCCTCAAACGCTTCATCTTCCACATCCTTTCATCAAAACACGACACTTTCATTCCTCTCTTTCAAACCAACCTAACTGAACATTTCACCGATCTTGAGAAAGAACTAGCTGGAAAACATCAAAAAGCTAGCTTCAACACTTCCATCGGAGGCATAACCTTCAACTTCCTCTTCAAACTCATCACTGACAAAAACCCTAACGAAACTAAAATTGGTGACTCTGGTCCAACCCTAGTTCAAACATGGCTTGCAGCTCAGCTTGCTCCTTTAGCCACAGCTGGTTTACCAAATATCTTCAACTACCTTGAAGATGTTCTCATCAGAACTATTCCGATCCCTGCATGGACAGTGAAGTCTAGCTACAACAAACTCTACGAAGGTTTAATGGAAGCTGGAACAACTGTACTTGATGAAGCTGAAAAAATGGGTATAAAAAGAGAAGAAGCATGTCACAACCTTGTTTTCACGTTAGGGTTCAATGCTTTTGGTGGTTTAACGAACCAGTTTCCGATCTTGATCAAGTGGGTCGGATTAAGTGGTGCTGGTTTACACAAAAAACTCGCTGATGAAATCAGGGCCGTTGTTAGAGAAGAAGGTGGGGTTAATTTCAGTGCGTTGGATAAGATGACTTTGACTAAATCAACGGTGTACGAAGCTCTAAGAATTGAACCTGCTGTTCCATATCAATATGCTAAAGCTAGGGAGGATCTAGTGGTGCAGAGTCATGATGCATCTTTTGAGATCAAGAAGGGTGAAATGATCTTTGGATATCAACCGTTCGCTACAAAAGATCCTAAGATCTTTGAGAAACCTGAGGAGTTTATTGCTGAGAGATTTATTGGTGATGGAGAGAAGATGTTGAAACATGTGTTGTGGTCCAATGGACGTGAGACTGATGAGGCTACACCTGATAATAAGATCTGTCCTGCTAAGAATCTGGTGGTGCTCTTGTGTAGGTTGTATTTGGTGGAATTCTTTTTGCATTATGATACTTTTACCTTTGATTTTAAACCATCTGTTTTGGGTCCCACTATTACCATCAAGTCGCTTGTTAAGGCTTCATCCACCGTCTGATCAGTGATCATTGATCCTCACAGGGTCGAGTAATTGTTTTTTATGTTATGTTAATTATGTAGTTACATTGAATAAAGTTCTTTTTCTGGGTGGGAACTGCACTTATTGGTATTAGAAGGATCCCTGGGTTTGTTTAATTTATTTATTGCATTGTGTGTCCATTAGTGACTGCTATTTATACTCCTATTTTGCAGAGTGACATGTTTACATTTTGGTTAATAAATTGTTTTCCTGAAATAAATCTATAATAATCTATTCATTCTCATCAGATTCAACTTTTTTTAATCAGAAAAATGAGCGTTTCTTTCGAGATTTTTGGACCAAATTATCATCTCAACCAATATTTCAGGTTACTATTGCCATCGGGATAATTGATGATATTTTTCAAGTTTAATTAAAATAAGATTAATTACAATGCTTTATTGTTGAATTTTTACTAGTTTTTGTTTAGAACCAGACGCAGTTGAGAATCATCTTGCACTTGCATAAGCAAGGAAAGAAAAATAATTTATGGACACCTAAATATCTCTTCTACACTATAGAGCATTGCTATACATTCTGAGCGGATCATGAAAAGCGCTTGGTGAGTAATTCCGTCACAATAACTAGCATATTCCAAAAATATAAAGTGATGAAATAGAATTTTGATATGAATAATGCTAAACATAGCGAAAAGTTTTGTCCCGAGGGATCGCGAATGATGTAGCACCGCATGTTTTCTCTTATCCAAGGCTTCTTTGTTCCGTATTCCAAAACAAAACCTTGTTGGTTCCACTTTATTTTTTTTTTTTTTTCTGCTTTCAATTTTCATCTCTTCAACCTCATCCTCTCCTCTTCTTCCAACTAAACACTCATCAAGTAAATTATTTACTACAAAGTTCCCCCAATTTTCTGAGTTATCTCATTCTCCATCAATTCAACGTGGAAACTTAATATCACAAAATGACGTGTTTCTTCTTTCAAACTCTTGCATGACAAATTCATTTGCCTATTCACCAGCCATTGCTTTAGTAACTCCTTTCATAGCCTCCCCAATTGCTTGATTAGATTTAAGTGTCTAAAATTGATCTAAAAAAGACAATTTTAAAGGTTGTACATAATATTAACCAATTAATCTTGTAGATTGCAAATTATATATTGTAAGGACTGATTTTTGGAGATTGATGTGATAATTTGATTGCTTTATCTTTAATCTGATTGATGGTATCTGGTAGAAAATATTGTTCACTAACCGAGGATCTCTAACATTTTGTGGACGCTCGTTCGACGCCGAACCATTTCAGGATGGATTGAAAGGTTTGGTAGTCCATGAAACCTGAAGGTGATGGTACGGGCGTTGCCGGATAAGAGAAGCTAAGGAGAGATGCTAAAGTGGCAGAAAAGAGATGAACATTTGCGTGAATGGGGTTTGGTTGGAGGATGGGTCAGACATCTTTGAAGGAACAGGTTGAAAAGTTAAAGCTGGTGTGTGGTGGTTGAGTCACTTCGTGGAATTTTCGGGAAATATCTGTCGCTGTATATAGCAGCGCTCTTTTGATATATTGATGATTTGATAAGAAGAGAAAGATAAAGAAAAAAAAAATGAGATGTTGAGTTATGAATATTGAAAAAATAAGGGTGTCCAAATGTCATAACTCAACAAGAAAATATCAATGTGGCGAAAATTTCTACAGTAATTAATTAGCGACAAACATGTCACCTAGCATTCCATATATATAATCACAAATTAATCTCATGCAATCATAGAGGTTAGGCAATTACACCTATGAAATTTATGAATGGGCAAAATAATTCTGATTTTGAATTAAGTCAAACTTCTAATTTATAGAAATTAATTTGACGTAATTGATATAATTGTAAGTTATATTCTTTCTTTCAAAAAAAAAGTTATATGATTCAAGGACTAATTTGCTAGTAAATTATATAATTTAAGGAGTAATTTGACGGTAAATTAGGAATCACAGCTAAGTTACTCACATAACATTTTTTTTATGTTTATCTGCAAATTTTAGAGTGAAAATACTAGACCCGTATAATTTCAGTAGACATTTCACTTGCTGCACTAGTAGTACTTAGAGATGTAAAAAATGGACCGGGCTAATGGGCCGACCCATTAGCCCACATTTTGGGGCCGGACCGGACTTAAAAAAGCTAGCTCAAAATGCACTCGGACTTTTTTGGCCCTAGCCCATTTGACCCGTATAAAAATGGGGTCGGGCCGGGCATATCTATATTTCCATTTGATTTTTGTTTAAAAACACTATATTTTTTTAAAAAATTATCATTCTAATTTAAAATTTATTAATAAAAATGAATGAATTTAGCTCAAAGTTTTAAAATTCTAAAGTTTATAAATTATTAATTTGATTCAATTGAAGGAATAATCTAGAATTTAATTAATATCCAATGTTAATGTAAAAATTATTTACAATTCTACGTACATCCAATCATGTTTTAGCAAAAAGATAATTGTGAGTAACTAATATATAAAAAATAGTGAATAATTTTTTTTTTTTTTTTAAAAAAAGGGTCGGTTCGGGCTGGCCCATGCCCCTCGCAGGCCGGACTCTAGAATATGTGGCCCAAATGGGCTGGGCATGATTGTCCCATTTATACACTCGGGCCGGTCCGAGCTCGGCCGGGCCAGCCTATTTGACATCTCTAGTAGTACTTGACAAGCAATGGCGCCAAGTTTGTAGACTCCATTTATGTCATTATTATGCTTTTCCTGGAACACGGACACTAGTACAGTACCTAAATAGTTGTTGAATCAAAGGCAAAAAAAATTATGGAAATGTTAACCAGTGTCTCGGGGCACTAGTTAAGGAATTATAAAAGAAAATATTTTTTTTGAAAATTGTCTATTCTATTTTTTAAAAATGCAAATCATGTTTTTTCTTTCTATTTTTAGTTTCTTAACCAGTGCCCGGGGCACCGGTTAACAAGACCCAAAAATTTAAACTATGATCCGACCGGCGGTAATGTAATTATTGCATGAACAGTAATTCATCCATGCCATTATAATTGTTTCCGTGGAGTTTTACGCTGTTCTTAAGGAAATGACAATTAGTTTAGTTGATTTTAATGGTAAAAGTATCATTTATAAAAACATTTTATTAATTGAAGTGAAATTCAATAAATAAATGTATATTAGTAGAAAAAAATAATAATGTAGTATCGGTATTCTAAAGTGACAATTATTTTGAGGCACAGAACAAATGATAAAATGATAATTAAAATGAGACTGAAGGAGTATCATTTTACGTATTGCAAATTAAAGTTGTAAAATTCACATGTTGTTTGCTCATGATCCATCTTAAATTGAACACAATGATCATATTTAATCATTTTACACGGATTAAAAAAATGATTTTACAAACTATGTTTATCCACCCAATGATCATAAATACAAATTGAGAGTATAATAAATTGAAAGTGATGCAATTAGAGGATAATATGGAGAAATAGAAATTAAAATTTCAATGAAAACTGAAAATAACTAATTTTTGGACACATTATTTTTACAAATGTTGCACAGAGCTGTCAAAATGGGCTAGCCCGTATGAGCCGGCCCGAAAGCCCGAATAAAACGTAGGGCTTGGGCCTAAAAATTACAGCCCGAATTTTTCAGGGCTTTTTAGCCCGGCCCGTAACCCGTTCGGGCTAACCCGTACGGGCTACGGGTAGCCCGACAGCCCGCGTAAAGGAAATTATAGCTCTCTTGTGTGTGGTGTGTGTGGCTCTCTCGTGTTGTTTGTGGTATGTTTTAATTTTGTACTGTAATGTTTGCGTTATGATTGTGTTGTTCGTATAAGCCTTATACCAACTCTTTTCTATGTTTCTATTTGATTCTGTCGTTTTTCATTCCATTCCGAAAAGGCTTCATCTTAAAACAACATTGGAAAGGTATCCATCCTTATATAACATAGACCAAGATGTTTTTTCTCATGTCAAGCTTCAATTTCAAACATGTATCTATGTTCTTCTTTTTGTTCATGGCTTTCAATTGTTTCTCAATGTTTAAATCCAACGTTCAATTATTACCACAAGATGAAGGTACCCTTCATTTCTTTTTCATATGCCTCTAAAGGTCAATAGATGCAAAGTAGCAGCATTGAAGAAAAACGCATGGAAAAATTCAACATCACTTATGTAGTTTAAGCACAAAGAATAAGGTTTAACTTGTATGAAGAACATAAATTATCCTCGGTAAGTAAGAAGCTCACGGTTTGTGCAAGATCTGTTGGGAATATTAAATGATTTTTTTTATAAAAAAAACAGGTTAGGCAGGCTGGCCCGTTAGCCCGGGAGCCCGTATAGGGTCGGGCTCGGACTCTATCATTCCAGCCCGTATTTAAATAGGGCTTTTCAGCCCGGATCTAAAAAGCCCGTCACCTGCTCGGGCCGGCCCGAAACGGGCCGGGTAGCCCGTTTTGACAGCTCTAAAGTTGCACTTATTTTAGAGAATCATTACTTGGCCTTCTCTCTAATATATGAGATAGTCCTGGTCTTACATGAAACCAGGTACAATTTTTAATCAAGGGCCCAATAATATGCATGATTTGATGGAACTGCACGAAATTGCAGGAAATTTCAACTACGTAATCTTATTTTAAATCAAATATTATATAATCCTTAAAATATACTTTTCATTTAAATTTTTTAATTATTCAAAAAAATATTAAATTTGTTAATTGCAATTTTATCATTTTTTGTTACCTAATTTAATAATCTGTCAAAAAAAAGCATAATCCAATAATTGAAATAATACTAATTTCAAATTTTAAATCAAACTAGTCTCATAATTAACAAACAAAATATAAACAAATTATAATTTAACTTGGACCGTTCGAATGCTATTATTTCTCTTTCTGCTAATGGCGAGCAAGTAGAGGGGTTGGAAGGCATCCCTAGAGCAATTTTCAATCATTTTGCTTCCCATTTTCAAGCAGGTTCTACAAATCGTTCGGGTATCGATAATCTCATTTTAATTTAAATTTTCTTCAAGGCGGAGATTCAATTAGACCTTTCAGCCATGAGGAGGTTAAACAGGCGGTGTGGGATCGTGATAGTTTTAACGGTCCAGGGCCATATAGTATTAATTTTGGTTTCATCAAGGAATTTTGGGTTGACTTAAAGGATGATTTTATGAGATTCATGTCAGAATTCCATCACAACGGAAAACTATCAAGAAGTATCAATAACACCTTTATAGCTCTTATTCCTAAAGTTGAAAGTCCTTAACGGCTTGCAGATTTTAGGTCGATCTCTATGGTATGCAGCATGTACAAAGTCTTATCTAACAAATTAAGGAAAGTTAATTTTTGATTCTCAATCAGCTTTCGTCCATGGAAGACAAATCCTGGATGGTATTCTTATAGCTAATGAGGTAGTAGATGATGCTCGGAAGTTAAAAAAAAAGTTGTTGTTATTCAAAGTTGATTTTGAGAAAGCTTTTGATTCGGTGAATTGGAAATATCTTGAAACAATTATGGTAAAAATGAATTTCCCTATCCTTTGGCAGAAATGGATCATGGAATGTGTTACTACAGTTTCAGCTTCTATTCTAGTTAACGGAAGTCCAACCAATGAGTTCAAATTTGAAGGAGGACTTCGACAAGGCGACCCTCTGTCACCTTTTCTATCTTAACAATAGCTAAAGGTATTATTGTCCTTATGAAAGCTGGTATGGAGGTTGGGCTCTTCACTGGGTACTCAGTCGGCCGCTCATGTAGCATCTCAGTCTCTCACTTACAATTTTTTGTGGCAGTATATTTTTGGGAGCCAAGAGTTTGGCAAATGTTCAATCCCTAAAGTTGTTCTTATTCTTTTTAGGCAATTTCTGACCTTAAGGTTAATTTTAATAAAAGTATGTTGGTTGGTGTTAATGTGGCTGCTTCTTTGTTGGTTGAGGACGCTTCTATTTTGAATTGTAAAACTAGGAACATTCATTTCCCTTATCTGGGGCTTCCTATAGGTGGTGATTCATGTAAGCTAATTTTCTGGCAGCCGCTCCTTGACTGTATTAAATCTAGATTGTCAAGTTGGAAGAGTAGAAACCTATCTTTGGGTGGCCAATTGGTTCTTCTGAAAGTTTGTCTTGTCTTCTCTTATGGTTTACTTTCTTTCCTTCTTCGTAGCTCCTGCATATATCATTTCCTCTATCGAAACTATTTTTAATTTTTTTATGGGGGGAAAGTGAGGATGTTAGGAAAATCTCTTAGATAAAATAAAATATTGTTTGTTCTAATAAGGAGAAAGGAGGTTTGGGGGTCAGGCGATTAAGGGAATTCAATATGGCATTGTTAGGTAAATGGTGGTGGAGGTTGAAGGAGGAGCGTGGTAGTTTGTGGTTTAGTGTCACGACCCAAAAACACTAATCGTGACCGGCGCACAAACTAGATCTTTCTAGCCCGGCAAGCCTATTGATCAAACTTGACAAACTATAATTATAAAATTTTCAATTCGAATTTCACTTAAAAAAATATTTACTGAAATTTCGACAGAGTTTCCTCTGTATTTTCAACATTTCCAAGATCTGAATCTTGTTTTAAAAACCTGTTTCATCGGCCAAAATCTCAAAATAACAATTTTACATATTTGTACAACTCAAAATGAGACATTTCTAGACTTCAAATAGCTGCAGATAGTTCGACTCAACATATACATAAACAATAGAGACATCCATCAAGGAAGCCTACCAAAAAGAGTGACATCTCACACCGCTGAACTTCAAATCTACTATAGCAGCTTTCTACTTAGCTGCTTGGGAATCTGAAAAAAAAAATAGAAAATTAAAGAGTAAGCCACAGGGACTTAGTGAGAGACAACAACCACCACCAACTAGAAGGGAAACACACAAGGACACGATTATTTACTTTTCTCAAATCTAATTTTAATTTACAAAGCTAGTGTAACCGTATAAAAGTATAATAAACTCACAATCAAGTGTACCATGGAAATTCAGAAAACTTTGTAAATTTATCAAACCAAATAAGACTATATCAAAATTCTAATGTCGTAAAGAGGTGAAACCAAGTCCACAACTTTAAAGAAAATATAGAAATCGAGTATAATGAAAAGGAATCAAAATAATCAAATCCAAATAGAATATAAAAATTGGATTTAATGAAATGGAATCAAATTAATCAACTTCAAAGAAAATATAAAAATCCAACTTTAGTGAAAATAATCAAAATGGGTGAATCGAGAACTAGCTCCATCTCGTTGATAGTGTTGGAACAAAATGTGTTAAACAACTCTCTTATGAATTAAGGGGGAGATTGTTGAAACATTATGTGTAAACATATATCTCTTTATGGTTTTGATGATAACAAAGGTGTTAAAAAGAAAATTGGTTATTTTCTAATGCTTTGTTCAAGTGATTTCAGAACCACGTGTTTATTGATTGGAAATTAAGAATGGTTATGAAAGAACAAGCTTAGAGCAATAAAGGAAAGCTTAGAAGCAAGTTGCAAAGTTGGAAGAAAACTGGGTCTGAAGCCTAAGTCTGAAGGCAACTTCTGAAGTGAGTCTGAAGACAGCTTCTGAAGTCTGAGTCTGAAGGTCAACGCAAAGTCAACGTCTGAAGAAGTCAACAAAAGTCAACATCTGAAGACCAGCTTCTGATCCGTACAAAGGCAGCTTCTGATGCTCAGTACGTGAAGCCAGCTTCTAATGAAGAGAAGCTTCTGAAGGCTGATGTGGCAAGAAAAGCAACTGGTACTGTGCGCATTTAATGCCTGCATATGTCAGAGCAACCCAATGGAACAGTTGTCTCCCTGACTCAAACATTTCCCAGCTTTTAAGGTAGGCAAATTCAAAAATGGCTGCTGCTCTGTTTTCTGGAAAAAGTTCAGCACACAATTGCAGCAAACCTAGCTATCAAATTGCAACGGCTCTTTCCTCAAATTATGCAAATCTTCAACAGCTCTATTTTCTCTATAAAAGGAAGAAGATTTGAAGAAGAATTTAGCTAAGACTCTTGAAACTAAATTGCTGAACCTGTGCTCTGTTTTGCTGTCAAGTTCAAAATCTCTTAGAAATTCTTTTAGTCTTTGTAACTTAGAATTTCTTAAGGTTAAGAGTCTTAACCTGTGTTGTATTAAGAGAACACCTCTGATATTTTATCAAGTGTTCAACCCAAACTCATTTCTTTGTGATTCAGTTTGGTCCCTAAGTCTCAGTCTGTATATTGAGCAATTGTAACCTCATTCCTTTGTGGTCTGAGTCAGAAGTCTCTTGACTTAGTGTCTTGAGCATTGGGAAGTCTCTTGACTTAGTGTCTTGAGCATTGGAAGCCTCTTCCTTTGTGGTTGAGCATTAGAAGCCTCTTCCTTGGTGGTTGAGCAACTGGAAGTCTCTTCCTTAGTGGTTGAGCATTTGTAATCAGCTGATTATAGTGGAACTCTCTTGTTGGAAAACAAGGGGACTGGACTACTTCTCACATTGAGAAGGAACCAGTATAAATCTTGTGTGTCTCTCTCTTCCCTTCTCCTTTTACTTATTAATCCGCTGCAAATACTCTTGATAATAGTTCAGAACCTGGTTCTAAACTAGTGTTAAGCTTTTGAGAAGAAAAGAACCTGTTTTTGAGTCACACAATTCAACCCCCCCCTTCTTGTGTGTGTTTTTCTCACCTTCAGTTGGTATCAGAGCTCCGGTTCTGATATTAACACTTAACAGTGTGTCAGTCTTGATCCTGAGAAAAACATGTCATCTGATAATGAAGATTCACCTCCTCCTCCTCCTCCTAGACATACTTCTGTACAATATGATTATGGCACTGATGAGAGAAAATCCAGGTCACACAATAAACCTCCAATGTTTACTGGTGATCCTGAGAAGTTCTCATGGTGGAAGAGTAAAATGTACAGCCATATCATTGGTATAGATGATTCTCTATGGGATATTATTGAAGATGGAATCTCAATACCAGTTGATGAAGAAGGTGTTGCTGTCAACAAAAGAGCTCTAAGTGATGCAGAAAGAAAGATCTATAGGAAGCATCACAATGTCAGAGGTATCATTGTGGATTCATTACCTCACAATGAATATCAGAAGCTGAGTGACAAGTCAACTGCTAAAGCCATATTCACATCCCTCTGCTCTAACTATGAAGGTAACAAAAAGGTTAGAGAAGCTAAGGCAAACATTCTTGTTCAGCAATATGAATTGTTCAGAATGAAAGAGGATGAAAATATTGAGACAATGTTCTTAAGGTTTCAGACTCTGGTTTCTGGACTTCAGATTCTGAAAAAGAGTTATACCACAGCTGATCATGTGAATAAAATTCTTAGAAGTCTGCCATCTAAATGGAGACCTAAAGTGACTGCTATTGAGGAAGCTAAGGATCTGAATACTTTAAGTATTGAGGATCTTATAAGCTCCCTCAAGGTGCATGAACTAGGACTCAATGAGGATGAGTCTGTTAGAGAACCAAAATCATTAGCTCTGAAATCTAAAAGAAAGTCTGCTAAAGCTTTGAAAGCTATTGAATCTGAAGAAGAATTTCCTGAGGGAAATTCTGATGAAGATTCAAATGCTGATGAGCTTGCAATGCTTTCTAAAAGAATTCAGTATCTAATGAATAGAAAGAAAAAATTCTCTAACAGAAGCAGTAACTTTAGAGGATCGGGTTCAAAGAGGGATAACCAAAAGGAAAGCTGTTACAACTGCAAGAAGCCTGGGCACTTCATTGTTGATTGTCCTGATCTTCAGAAGGAAAAGTCTAAAGAAAAAGCAAAGAAGTCCAGCTCAAAGTCCAGCAGTTTCAGAAACAAGCTTAAAAAGAGTCTCATGGCAACATGGGATGATCTGGACAATGAGTCTGAATCTGATGAAGAGGAAGCAAACCTAGCTTTGATGGCAACTGCATTTTCTGATGCAGAATCCTGTTCAGATTCAGATGAAGAAGATGAGGTATATTCTGAACTCACTAGATCTGAATTAATTGAAACGGTTAATGATCTTATGAGTCATCTAAAAAGCAAGTTAGGAGAAATTAAATCTTTGAAAAATAAAACTAACTTGCTGTCTGAGGAAAATCTTAAACTTCAGAATCAAATATTTGAATATGATGAAGAAGTTGAAGAACTCAGAAAAGAGGCTCATAAGAAATCTGAAGAGATTCCTAATGAACATGAAATAGCTCTTCAGGATTTCATTCTAACTGGATTCAATAAAACTAAAATTGCCTCTATGATGTATAATATGATCAGAAACAAAGGTGAAGGCATTGGCTATGATTCATTCAAACCTTCAAATGAAGTAAACTCACCTTCCTGTTCTGAAAATATTTTAAAAGGCAATGGTATATGCTTTGTGCCTGCTTCTGATAACTCTGAGAAGCTGAAAATGTCAGAAACTGAGACTGTGTCTGAAGTTCTGAACAGCTCAGACTCTGAAGCTTCTGAACCTAAGGGTAAGATGAAGGCAGATGTTAAAACCTTGCCTAAATCTAAGCCAAAAGGTCCTAAGCCTAAGAGTAAGAGAAAATCAGACTCTGAACCTGAAAATGTTCAGAATCTGCAGAGTTCAGAACCTGGAACTAGTAAGTCTCAGAATCTGAATAATTCAAATTCAAATTTTTCAAAGACTAAGTTTATTAAAACTTCAAAATCTGTTAAACCAGTCAAAACAAAACATTTTCAATCTCAGAATGTTAAGCAAAGCAAGCAAAAGCAAACCAATCAGTTTTCTGCTTCTAATTGTTTTAAGAAAGGCAAAACTGAAGCTTGCCTTGTGCTTGAAGCTAACAAAGTTAGAATTCTGAGGAAATCAGAACCAAAGCACTCAAAGGGTCAGACTCTAAACAAATCAAAACCAAAGACTCTCAAGTCCCAGGTTCTGAAGAAATCTGAGTCCAAACCTTTGAGAACTCAGGTTCTGAAGAACTCAGGTTCTGAAACTCAGACTTATTCCAGATATAAGGATTCATATCCTAAGTATCAGAACAAGTCTGAATATCATAACTTCAGACACAAGATGAAAAAGCCAAAACCTTTCAGAACTAACCCCAAATGACCCATGAAAATCTAAGTACCTAAGTCTGAGATCATTTCAATTGCAGATATGCTTAACATCCAAAGAAAAGGAAAGGTCCTGGTACCTGGACAGTGGATGCTCGCATCATATGACAGGGGACAAGTCTATGTTCCAAACCCTGACTTTGAAAGAGGGAGGAACTGTGGGGTTTGGAGGAAGTCAGAAAGGAAAGATCATTGGTACTGGTAAGATAGGTAATTCTTCCCTGTACATTGATAATGTTTGGCTGGTAGATGGACTTAGACATAATTTACTTAGCATAAGTCAATTATGTGATAGTAATTATGAAGTCCTGTTTAATAAGAACACATGTACTGTAATCAACAATGAAAGTAAGTCTGTAGTGTTCAGAGGCAGCAGGAAAAACAATGTTTATAAAATAAATTTTTCTGAATTGGTTCAGTAGAAGGTAGTTTGCCTTCTGTCTGTGAGTGATGAGAAATGGGTGTGGCACAAAAGGCTGGGACATG
Organism: Medicago ruthenica; assembly: GCA_018208015.1. NCBI lineage: Eukaryota > Viridiplantae > Streptophyta > Magnoliopsida > Fabales > Fabaceae > Medicago > Medicago ruthenica. Next base: position 154,416 of record WNNG01000293.1, on the reverse strand, counting down.
CTAACTGGAGACTCATCTCTAAGCTTAGCAAGTTACAGCTGGTCAGAGGCCTACCCAGCATTGATTATCACTCAGATGCTCTATGTTCAGCATGCCAAATTGGAAAATTTTCTAAAACTTCTTTTAAATCTAAGACATTGTTTCCACCTCAAAACCTTTAGAACTCCTTCACATTGATTTGTTTGGTCCTGTTGGAATAGCTTCAATCAATGGGAAGAAGTATGGACTTGTAATTGTTGATGATTACAGTAGATGGACTTGGGTTAAATTCCTCAGAACCAAATATGAAACATATGATGTGTTTTTCAAATTCTGCGAACAAGTACAAACTGAAACTGATTTAAAAATTTTAAAAATCAGAAGTGATCATGGTGGGGAATTTGAAAATGAACCATTTGAAAATTTTTGTGAAGATCATGGAATTATCCATGAGTTCTCATCTCCTAGAACTCCACAACAAAATGGAGTTGTAGAGAGAAAGAACAGATCTTTACAGGAAATGGCCAGAACCATGATCCATGAATCCAAAATTGCTAAGTACTTTTGGGCAGAAGCTGTAAAAACAGCATGTTATATTCAGAACATGATCTATATCAGACCCATTCTGAATAAAACAGCATATGAATTGTTTAAAGGAAGAAAACCAAGTATTTCTTATTTTCATCAGTTTGGTTGTACATGTTACATACTAAACAATAAAATCTACCTAAAGAAATTTGATGCCAAGGCTCAAAAGGGTACCTTTTTAGGATACTCAGAGAGATCTAAGGCATACATGGTGTATAATTCTGAAACACATGTTGTTGAAGAAGCTATACATATTAGGTTTGATGATAAGAAGCCTGGTAATGAAATACCAGAGCTAGTTGAGAGTTTTGCAGATGTCAGAATCTCAGAAGAACCTTCCGAAGCTGAACCCAGTTCAGAGTCTGATGAAGGTTCAGAAGCTGAAAACAATGAAGAATCTGAGAAATTCTCTGACAATGACACTACTCCTGAAGCTAATCAAAACCAGCATGGTTCTGAACACATCCCTGATGGTTCTTCAGAAGCTAATCCAACCAGAACCTCTTTCAAGTACAAGTCTTCACATCCTGAGGAGTTGATCATTGGAAACAATAACAGTCCAAGGAAGACAAGATCAGCATTCAGTCAGAATGAGTCTATGCTTGGCCTGCTATCCATGATTGAACCCACAACTGCTGATGAAGCACTTGCTGATGATGGCTGGATTGTAGCAATGCAAGAAGAACTGAACCAGTTTCAAAGGAATGATGTCTGGGATCTTGTTGCAAGACCTGATCATAAGAACATCATTGGAACAAAATGGGTGTTCAGGAACAAGCTCAATGAACAAGGAGAAGTGATCAGAAACAAGGCTAGATTAGTAGCTCAAGGGTAGAGCCAGCAAGAAGGAATTGATTACACAGAAACTTTTGCTCCAGTTGCAAGACTGGAAGCAATCAGGTTACCTCTTTCTTATGCTGTTAATCATGATATCATCTTATATCAAATGGATGTTAAGAGTGCTTTCTTAAATGGTGTAATTTCTGATGAAGTGTATGTAAAACAACCTCCTGGTTTTGAAGATGTTAAAAATCCAGATTATGTTTTTAAACTTAAGAAGTCTTTGTATGGTCTGAAACAAGCTCCCAGAGCTTGGTATGAAAGGCTAAGCAACTTCTTGATTAAAAATAATTTTGTAAGAGGTCAAGTTGACAATACACTCTTTAGAAAAACTGTTAAGAAAGAAATCTTAATTGTACAAATATATGTTGATGATATCATATTTGGTTCTACTAATGCCTCCCTTTGCAAAGAGTTTTCAAAGTTAATGCAGGATGAATTTGAAATGAGCATGATGGGTGAGCTGAAATTCTTTTTGGGAATTCAAATCAACCAATGCAAAGATGGTGTTTATGTTCATCAGTCAAAGTACACTAAGGAGCTTCTGAAGAAGTTCCAGCTTGATGATTGCAAGCTGATGACAACACCAATGCATCCCACCTGCACCTTAAGCAAAGAGGACAATGGCTCTAAAGTAGATCAGAAGTTGTACAGAGGTATGATAGGTTCTCTATTATACTTAACTGCTTCTAGGCCAGATATTTTATTTAGTGTATGTCTGTGTGCTAGATTCCAGTCAGATCCTAGAGAATCTCATATGACTGCTGTCAAGAGAATTTTTAGGTATCTGAAAGGAACAACTAATTTGGGACTTCTGTACAAGAAATCTCTGAATTATAAGCTAGTTGGATTCTGTGATGCTGACTATGCTGGGGACAGGATTGAAAGAAAGTCCACCAGTGGAAACTGTCAGTTTCTTGGTGAGAATCTGATATCCTGGGCCAGCAAGAGACAAGCAACCATTGCTTTGTCAACAACAGAAGCAGAATACATCTCAGCTGCAAGTTGTAGCACACAACTGCTCTGGATGAAACATCAATTAGAGGATTATCAGATTCATGCAGATAATATTCCTATTTATTGTGATAATATTGCTGCAATATGTCTGTCTAAAAATCCAATTCTGCATTCTAGAGCCAAGCACATAGAAATAAAACATCATTTTATAAGAGATTATGTTCAGAAGGGTGTTTTAGATATTCAGTTCATTGATACTGATCATCAATGGGCTGACATATTCACAAAACCCCTAACAGAAGAAAGATTCAATTTTATTAAAAAGAATCTGAACATGCACTTTATCTCTTGAAAATGTGCTTGAATCTGAATGAAATCCTTGATTCTAAGTTTATCATAAGCTAAGACTTATCAAACACTCACATTCTGAGAGTCTGAATAAAGTTAAGCCTGAAAAACTTCAGAGTCTGAAGGATCAGAACCTGGATTTTCTGACTTCTGAATCTGATAGGAATCTAATGTTTGGTCAGAATCTGATAAGTATAACCCTGGGCAATGATGACTGAAGCTTTGAAAGTTTATACCCTATCCCTCCCAAAGTCATCAATTTAAAAATGTGATTTTCTGTTTTGGTATCAACTGCTAAAAATGCTTTAATTTCTATTGGTATCAGTTTGTTTTTAAACTGTTTAGCACAGACACATTTTTCAAATGCTCAAAGTGTATCAGACATGTTCAGTTTTTAGAACTTATTTCAAATGCTATATCTTGGTATCAGCACTGAACCATTTTTTTTGGTATCAGGTTCTGATATAAGTTCAGCAGTATTAAAACTTTCATTTTGGTATCAGACTCTGATATAACCTTTCAATTGGTCTATGATCTGAACTATTTTGTTTTAAAAATGAGTTAGACTTGCTCTGATACCTTCTTGTGTGTTTTGCTCTGATACTGAACAAACCATGTCTGAACACAGAATGCTCTGATCAGAAGCTCTGAACTTTTTCTGCTTCTGAACAACATTCTATTGCAAAGTCATATACTCATTGAAAATCAAGTATGCTCTGATGCTCATCTTTGCTGCTTGATTATCTATATGATTGCATGAATATCTCACATGTCTCTTCAAACTCTTTTTAATGCTCTGATACACATGTTTTCAAACCCTTTTTAACAACTTTTTGTTGATGACAAAAGGAGGAGTAGGTAAAACAAGTATTAAAGCTCCTGAGCTCAAAAATGTAAGTTAAATTTTGTCAGTAATTAACTTATGAAAGGGGAGTAAAAGGTATTTAAGCCTGAGGCTCTGAACATAAGTTAAAGTTCTGATTGAATTTAACTTATGAGAACTGACTTTAACTTTCAGCCTCTGAATTGATATTCTGTGAGATACATAACTCTTAGTGAGTTAAAATGAATTTAAAATAACTTGGATAAGACTCAGGGAGCTTACAAAACTCATCCTGTGGATTATCAGACTTAGGGGGAGAGCTTACAAACCTCAGAACCTGAAGTCAACAAGTTATTCATAATTCTGAGTGTTAATTTCACTTTATTGTTTTAAAGTTGAGTTTAATTAACTTAGATAAGAATCAAGAGGAGCTTACAAACCTAACCTTGAGGATTGTCAGACCTAGGGGGAGCTTACAAACCTCTCCTGAAGTCAGGTTGTTAATTAAACTTAACAAACAATTCTGAAATTTTCACAGTTGTGTTTTAAACTGAACTTAATGAACATGGATCAAACTCAGGGGGAGCTTACAAACCTCACACCCAGAAGTTAACTTCTTAATTAAGTTAACAACAATTTTCTGATTAATACTTATGTTTGTCATCATCAAAAAGGGGGAGATTGTTGGAACAAAATGTGTTAAACAACTCTCTTATGAATTAAGGGGGAGATTGTTGAAACATTATGTGTAAACATATCTCTCTTTATGGTTTTGATGATAACAAAGGTGTTAAAAAGAAAATTGGTTATTTGCTAATGCTTTGTTCAAGTGATTTCAGAACCACGTGTTTATTGATTGGAAATTAAGAATGGTTATGAAAGAACAAGCTTAGAGCAATAAAGGAAAGCTTAGAAGCAAGTTGCAAAGTTGGAAGAAAACTGGGTCTGAAGCCTAAATCTGAAGGCAACTTCTGAAGTGAGTCTGAAGGCAGCTTCTAAAGTCTGAGTCTGAAGGTCAACGCAAAGTCAACGTCTGAAGAAGTCAACAAAAGTCAACATCTGAAGACCAGCTTCTGATCCGTACAAAGGCAGCTTCTGATGCTCAGTACGTGAAGCCAGCTTCTGATGAAGAGAAGCTTCTGAAGGCTGATGTGGCAAGAAAAGCAACTGGTATTGTGCGCATTTAATGCCTGCATATGTCAGAGCAACTCAATGGAACAGTTGTCTCCCTGACTCAAACATTTCCCAGCTTTTAAGGTAGGCAAATTCAAAAATGGTTGCTGCTCTGTTTTCTGGAAAAAGTTCAGCACACAATTGCAGCAAACCTAGCTATCAAATTGCAACGGCTCTTTCCTTAAATTATGCAAATCTTCAACAGCTCTATTTTCTCTATAAAAGGAAGAAGATTTGAAGAAGAATTTAGCTAAGACTCTTGAAACTAAATTGCTGAACCTGTGCTCTGTTTTGCTGTCAAGTTCAAAATCTCTTAGAAATTCTTTTAGTCTTTGTAACTTAGAATTTCTTAAGGTTAAGAGTCTTAACCTGTGTTGTATTAAGAGAACACCTCTGATATTTTATCAAGTGTTCAACCCAAACTCATTTCTTTGTGATTCAGTTTGGTCCCTAAGTCTCAGTCTGTATACTGAGCAATTGTAACCTCATTCCTTTGTGGTCTGAGTCAAAAGTCTCTTGACTTAGTGTCTTGAGCATTGGAAAGTCTCTTGACTTAGTGTCTTGAGCATTGGAAGCCTCTTCCTTTGTGGTTGAGCATTAGAAGCCTCTTCCTTGGTGGTTGAGCAACTGGAAGTCTCTTCCTTAGTGGTTGAGCATTTGTAATCAGCTGATTATAGTGGAACTCTCTTGTTGGAAAACAAGGGGACTGGACTACTTCTCACATTGAGAAGGAACCAGTATAAATCTTGTGTGTCTCTCTCTTCCCTTCTCCTTTTACTTATTAATCCGCTGCAAATACTCTTGATAATAGTTCAGAACCTGGTTCTGAACTAGTGTTAAGCTTTTGAGAAGAAAAGAACCTGTTTTTGAGTCACACAATTCAACCCCCCCTTCTTGTGTGTGTTTTTCTCACCTTCAGATAGCTCTTTCCTACTATGAGTGGCCTTTCTCTTAGTGGTAGCTCCATCTAATGAATAGCTCTTTTCTCTCGACTCAAAACAAAATGTAAAACATTTTCAATCAGGGAGTTTACGTCTCATTGATAGCCCTCTCCTCCTAATGGTGGCCTTTCCATAGGGGCAGCTCCATCTAATGGGTAACTCTCCCTAATCGTAATCACATACTAGGTGCACCTAGGTCGTCGTCATAATAACCGTAATTTTCAAAACACCATTCTTAAAATACATGTCTAAAACCATATTTTGCAACATAACGAAACTTATGTCAAAATACATGTAGTACCCCAATTTTGTCCTAAGCCTTTTAAAAGAAAAATAAAAAAAATCAAAGAGAGGGAAAAAGTCAAAGTCAACAAAAGTCAACATTTCAAAAATGATGACTTCGCAGTGCGAAGTCTGCGATTTTTCTGCAGATTTTTAGTTTCTTTGATTTAATTCCAGTTTTTGTTACACATCATTTGCATATTTATTTTAATCAGCATTCATGGCTATTTGGGCCAAGCAAAACCAGAATTGAGAGACTTGCCATTAATGCCTAGGAAAGAAGCTTTTTCTTCCAACCTAGCATGTGACAAGCAAGTGGGCTTGCCCTTGGGCAGCTCTTGTCCCTCCCAAGTGACCTGTTAACCACCCCAAGGTTGCCAGCCACCTGCTTGAAGACTTTCTTCCTGCTTGCTCCCCCCAAAACCAGTCAAACCCAGCTGGTTTTTCACTTGAAAAAAGCCATGATTGCCTACCCTGTTTTGCAGCAGCTTTTCACCTCTCACACCAGCCACATATAGCCTTTTGCATCCCCCAATCTCTGCACATCACAGTGCACGTTTTTATTGATCAACCATTGAGATTGCAAGGATCAATCCCCAAGCTTAGCCAATTGCAATCCAGCCATGTTTCTCATCATTTCTATCCAAAGACCATTGAATTTGTGGCTGAAATCAGTCAAGGATTTAACCCTTGGCACAAGGCAAGGTTGCCTCTATCCATTAGCATTAAATGCAAAGCCTAATAGCCTGAATTTAGCCCACAAATCAGCTAGGTCCTATGGATTTTCATCATTACTTGAGATTGCATTTTGGCCTATAAATAGAGATGCAAGGCAAGAGGAAATAGAGAGTTAATACAGCATTCAAAGAGCAATTACACACAAAGAAACACTACTCAAACAACCAGAGAAAACCAGCCAAAGCACTAGCAAAAAACCAATCAAACACAAAGCATTACAAAGTTCAAAGTTCATCACCAATATTCAAAAACCTTTGCAAGAACCTTCAACCAATTTAAGTTCATTGCAGCTGGAGCTTTGCTAAGGATCTCTGTAAGTTTCTAAGCCTTTGTCTTGCATTTTCAATGGTGCTTGCATAGCAATTTTGGTCCAAAACCTTTTTGTTCTAAAAACCCCTTTTGAATTTCAAAAGAAATCCCAAGGTTTTCAAAACATCAAAACTGGTTTGTCCAGCCCTTTTCATTGCAAAAACTCAAAGCTTTTCACTCTCCTAAAAGGTCCTGAGTGTGTTCAGAAGTTGTTTCTGAACAACAGTTCAGAAACAGCTTCTGAACTCAAAAATTCGCATTGTTCGCAGTGCGAAGTCATGGTCGCAGAGCGACCATGACAGAACTCAGAATCTGAGTTTAGGCTCCCAAATGGCCAATTTTTGAGGTTCTAGCCCAAGAGTTCAGAACCTAAGAGGTTTAAAACTCATTTTATCCAAACCATGTCAAGGATTTTGCATAATATTGGAAAATTCGCAAGTTCGGGTAACACTTTGGTGGATAACTTGCAAAACAAGTTATGTCCCCAAACTTTCAAAACAACTTGAACAAACCAGCTATGTTCATCACTTTTAAATCCAAACTTGAACAATAAACATTGTTCATTATTTTCAAAACCCAAGGGTGAACATACGCCGAATTTGTTCGCTTTTCAAAAACCGTTCGCAAAACGAGCCGAACTTGTGCGTTTTCTAACAAAATTGTCAAAACCTCTTCATTTTGGGTTTCAAACCAAATGTTTTGATAAACTTTGGGATTTCTAAAGAAATTCAACCAAAAACTTGAATGAAAAAGGGATGGTGTGACGTATGTCTCTCCATTTCCCCGATTGTACGAATGCGTGACGTATGTCTCGTCGTTCGGACAATCGTCATTCCATTTTCAACGTATCCGACCATACCAAACCAAATCTTGGCCCCTTGTGGTCAATCCGAACCTTTTGGTCCCCCGTGGCCACTAGATTCGATCCCTCGACTCGTTTGAGTCACCTCGGTCAATGTTCGACTCGTCCGAGTCCATTGTACCCGTTCTTGATCCCGTTGGATCAATCGAACCATCCCCCGACTCGTTGGAGTCCATTGCACCCATTTTGGTCCCATAGCGACCAACTCGAACCCTTTTACCCAACGGACATGCCTTTTAACATTCTAGCGCGATTCGTAAACAAACGCTTAATAAGTCTCCCATGCGCGAGCATACAAGCAAGACGCTTAATAAGTCTCCCATGCGCGAGCATACAAGCAAGACGCTTAATAAGTCTCCCATGCGCGAGCATACAAGCTATACGCTTAATAAGTCTCCCATCCGCGAGCATACAAGCTACGTTTAATCGCCAGAATTCGGTTAAAACATCGTCCATTTAAAATTAACCAACATATGTACGTTTTTCTACCAAAGAACTACGTACGCTTTGAATTCTCCGACTACCGGGAGATACGTAGGAGCAAGATCGACATCTTGTCAAGCGCAATAATAAAAAACTTTCTTTTTTCCTTTCGTTTGTTTTCATCTCTTTTCCCCCCTTTTAGTATATTTTCTTTTGACATAGATAAGCATGCGCGCAAAACATTTAAAAACAATTTAAGCTTTAGCCAAATAGAAGGTTCCCGTTGAGTACAACGGACGTGAGGGGTGCTAATACCTTCCCCTTGCGTAATCGACTCCCGAACCCGACAATGGTTGCGATGACCAGTCCTTTTCCTCATCGTCAAGGGTTTTATTATCGTTTCCCTTCAAACAAAAAACTTAAGGGTTTATCAACGTTCCCTTTACACAAAAACTTTGGTGGCGACTTCACAAGGCCCTCCGAGCGTTCACAAACGTCCTCGGAGGATTGCGCGTTTTTTAAACGAGGTGCGCACAATACATATCATCAAAACTAAATTGAAAATCTACTACTTATAATCATAAGTAAATCCAAATTCAAATCCAAATCCAAATCCAATCCAAATCGAGTACATATTAATATCACAATCTTCGAAAAACACAATTTCAAAACCATGTTGTAGAACATATCAAAACTACTCAAAACTAGTTTCACGAACATATCAAAAATAGAAATTATCACAACAATGTATTTTCCGGAACATATCAAACTAGTGCACAAAAATATGTGCAAATCAAATCTCCATTTCAAATCCAATAACTTATAAATCATAAGTAGCCTAACTTGAGTATATATCAATATCGATGACTTTGAAAATATATAATGATGATAAGAAAAATGTTCAAAGGTTGTGCTTCCCCGTTTTAATAAATACTTTTATATAGAAATAAGCACAATATCAATAATAGCGATAATCAAAATATATGATAATGATCGTCATCAACTCACAACTTTGAAGAATTAACTCCGCTCTTGGTAATGCCTTCTGGAATGACCATCAGATCAATTTCCATCGAATCTGAATATCATACAACAATTTCAGCTCTTGTAAAAACTTATTTAAGATCATACTACTGATCGATAAAAGAATTTGACAAAATCCCCAATTTGTTAGACTTAGGGTATGAAAGGGACTCAAGAAAATCTAATATTTTACCATCTATACTAGTTTCTCTAGTCATCCAAGCTAGATATCAACTCTAAATTTCATGTATCATAAAGTTTTACCTCAAAGAGTCTCAATGAGAAACTTTCACCAAATGGGTGTTCTTCTCCATTTCTTAGAGCACCATCCATAACTCCAAAATTATACCCAAGAACACTTCTAGAATCTGGTGATAACTTTGATTAGTTGTGTACTTCCTTTGATGAGTGTTTAATTTATGGAATGAATTAGTGACTTGAAATGAGAAAGAATGGAAAAAGTGTAGGGAAGGTTTTCATGATAAGAGAAGAGAAAGGGAACAAACTATATGAGTTAGAGAGAGAAAGAAGTACTGGTTTTAAAAAATGGGTCACGTGAGTCTCGTATTGTGTTTGTGAAATTTTTTTTTAAGTGGCAAAAGAAACAATGTGTTTCATTCTTTCCCCCTTAAGAAAATTCGTCCTCGAATTTTAACCACTATTAGCCTTGGTTTTAAATAAGCATGGTTATTTTTCACGCAACAATTTTTCTGATTACCAACTTGTTTCTTCACCAATCGGCCCTTGCCATATAACCGTTACTGATACAATATACTTTGAGCATAACACCTCACTTTCTTATCTACTAGAGCTAGTATGACTAATTCTAGTCCAACTGCATATCTACATGACTAACCGTGTGAGAAAGGTATAAATGTACTTTTAAAGCATAAAAATTATGAAAGATACGACGAACTGTTGAGAGATATAGTGGAAGTTCCAAGAAATAAGTTACAAGTCCGACTCTCTTCAAAACCTTGAACGTCCCAAAGAACCTTGAATTTATCTTGTCAGTCTACTACATCGCAAAACTCCTTCCACTAGTGATACTTGTAAAATAAATGTTCTCCAACCGTGAACTCTAAATGACAACACCTTTTTATCAACATAAGTTTGACCCACTCTACACTATTACTTAACAATCTTGAATCAATTTAACTTTTGCAATAACATCTTGAATCAAATTTCTTCAGTTTCTAACCAACTTATATCAGGATTACATTGCCTACAATACAAAGCCTTCAAAGGTAACATATGAATACTAGATTGGTAACTATTGTTATATCCAAATTCCATCTTAGGCAAATATTGATCACAAATTCCTCAAAGATCAAGAACAAAGTACGAAGCATATCCTCTAGGATTTCTATAGTTTCACCAATTAAGAATCATTCTTAGGCTGAAAGTTGTACTAAGATTCAAACATTCTTCCCATTCATATTTGAAAGACTTCCAAACCCAAACAGTAAATTGAGCCTTGCTATCATAGATAGTAGGTACCGGTACACTTTTTTTAAGAAACGTTCTCCTCTGAATAAGTCTTAGCATATTGAGATGCAGTATAAGGAACCTTCAAAAGTAAAAAAAAATGTGCAAATTTCGTTAATCCGGTCTATAATCACCCACACCAAGTAATAATTCTTTTGAGTTAATGGTAACTCTATAATGAAATCCATAGCCATGGATTCCCACTTTCATTCACATATTCCATTAAGTTGAAGTAGACTTGCACGCTTTTGGTGTCCAACCTTTACTTACTAGCACACCAAGCACTTAGAGACAATATATATTACATACCTCTTCATCCCTTCCCAGCAGTACAATTGTTATATGTCTTAGCATATCTTATTAGAGTCTGGGTGAATGATATAACAAGAATGATGAGCCTCTTCTAATACTTTTCTCCTTAATTCACCAACATTTAGGACACACAACCGAGACTTCAACCACAAAACGGCGACAAAATCAACTAAGAAGTTCGTAACTTTACTATTCATCCCGTTATCTATCAACTTTACCAGGTCTAAATCTTGACTGAGCATCCCTGATATCATAAACTATGGTGGAACAAATTTACACATGACCTATAATGTCCTTGAATGATCAAGCTCAAATTGAATTCCACTTTTAACAAGTTCTTATAATTCGTTAATTATAGGTTGTTTTATTCCGGCTGAATGAGTAAGACTACCCATGTACTTCCTACTCAAAGCATTTACAACTACATTTGACTTTCCAAGGTGATACAAGTCTGTGCAATCAAAGTTTTTAAGAGAACTCCATCCACCTTATTTGTCTTAAATTTAAGCAATACTAAAGACCTTTGTGGTTGTTATAAATCTAAGAAAGTATTTCATATAGATAATGCCTTGAAATCTTAAGAGCAAAATTATTGTTGCCATATTCACTCATAAGTCTAAAAAAGGTTTAAAAATCCAATTCATCAAATCCATAAAAGATGTTGGAGCATTAGTAAGTCTTAAAGGTATAACCAGAATTTTACAATGCTCGTAGCATGTGCGAAAAGTTGTCTTTGATATATGTTCACTCTTAATCTCCAACTAGTGATACCCCTCCTTCAAATAAATCTTGGAAAACACTAAGCTTCTTGAAGTTGGTCAAACAACTCGTCAATGCAGTGGTGACGATATTCACTCTTTACTACCACCTTATTTATTTGTCTATAAACAACACATAATCGCATCAATTCAACTTTCTTCTTACCACACAATACCAATGTTCTCCAAGGAAAATAATTTGGGTGAATAAAACTTTTATGGAGAAAATCTTCTAGCATTTCCTTTAACACTTAAAGTTTTGCAAGACCGTTAGATAAAGAGGTGTGAATGTGGGCTGAGGGTTAAGAACCACGTGTATAGATAATTCAATCTTCCTATCAAATGACAATCCAGACAATTCTTCATAAAACCTCAAGAACTCACACACTTTTGAAATTTTTTATAGTTCTTCTTCACTCACTTGTATATCCATAATCAAATCCAATTATCCTTGGCAACCTATTTTCAATAACTTATTAGCTCCAAAATATGAGGTTAAATTATATGGTACCCAACCACGTTTTCTCTAAAGAAGTAAAACGATTACCCAGTATCTCAACTATCACTACCTTGTTATAATAGTCTAAGGTGACATGATTGAAGGACAACTAATTCACACTCAAAATCCTTTAAATCTATACTAACACGGCTAGTGCTAATGCATGACTAGATAATAGTTGTGTCGTAGCCGCAAAGGACGATCCCTTTTGATATGACATACTTAACCACATTGAAATCATACTTTACTGTCTTTGAAACAAAATATATCCAGAGTCGAATCAACCTCTATAGAACCAAAATTACTTTGAGAAAAAATGGATTATCTATATGCTCGATGATATAATCTACGACTTCCCGTTGTGCCTTAAAGTTTGCCTACGAGAACCATCCATTAGTGATATTGATATTTAGTGTCCCAAATGACCAAATATAACTTCACCATCATGCTAAGAATAATCAATGTATAATCATTCAACTCGTTTCTTGCGAGAATCCTATTTACTACCTCCCCTTAAGCTTTAGTTGCCTAATCTGAAAGTGTCAAGCTCGAAACCTTCGCAAAGTAGCACAATTATATCAAACCATAAATCCAATTAAGTATTCCCTTCATCTTCTAGTGAACTACTTGGAATAGATATTCTCCATGATAGGGTGATGATCGTTCCTTGAAGCTCTAACAAACACGTGTTGTACTCTGAAAGTGACATATCCTCTGTTTGTTCCAACATTTCGTACTCGTGAGTTAATCCATCTCCAACACTTTCTAGAAGAAAACGAGTCATAAAAATCAAATGGTCTCACTTCATTCCAACAGAGGTGATCCCTCTTGCTTTACATGTGTAAGTGTATCTAAGCAGTCATATAACACACCCTCCAACTTAAATTGTGTCAATTTCTCTGTCCTTATATTTGAGCATCCAAATGCCCTTCGTAACCTCTCTAGACTATTAATGAATTTCAGTGGATCCTCACTCAACCTTGACTAGCTTCTTGTTGACTGAAAACATTTGTCTGCCCTTGACTACTCTGTTGTTATTGTCCAACAACAACAGCCCCCAACAACTTGTTGCACAACCCATTGTATTCCTTGTGAGGCAACTATAACTTCTATCATGGTTGAATTTCTTCGTCTTTCTCTAGGCACCTCGACTCTAACTACTCCTACAACCAATCTACGTCTGTCAACATGAACGCCACAAGTACAAATTAAACCACGACCTCTTTGACTAAGGTCTTAAGGTTAGGCAATAAACCCATAAGGAACCAACTTCCCTTCTAGTGGGGATCTTAGCATTCGATGGCATCCTCACTAAATGAAAGAAAATTGACCAAATATAGGACAAGACGACAAATAGAGTGAGACCAATCAAAGACAAAAAGAAATCAATGAATTGGACAACAAGTGAGACTACCATAGAGTGCTAATAGCTTTTTGCAAGTAAATGGTGTCGCGGTTCACAATTCACTAGCCAAAATCTATTATTACTCTATGTCTGCAGATATTAGGACCTACAACCGGGCTCTGATACCAACTTTGTCACGACCCAAAAACACTAATCGTGACCGGCGCACAAACTAGATCATTCTAGCCCGGCAAGCCTATTGATCAAACTTGACAAACTATAATTATAAAATTTTCAAGTCAAATTTCACTTAAAAAAATATTTACTGAAATTTCGACAGAGTTTCGTCTGTATTTTCAACATTTCCAAGATCTGAATCTTGTTTTAAAAACCTGTTTCATCGGCCAAAATCTCAAAATAACAATTTTACATATTTGTACAACTCAAAATGAGACATTTCTAGACTTCAAATAGCTGCAGATAGTTCGACTCAACATATACATAAACAATAGAGACATCCATCAAGGAAGCCTACCAAAAAGAGTGACATCTCACACCGCTGAACTTCAAATCTACTATAGCAGCTTTCTACTTAGCTGCTTGGGAATCTGAAAAAAAAAATAGAAAATGAAAGAGTAAGCCACAAGGACTTAGTGAGAGACAACAACCACCACCAACTAGAAGGGAAACACACAAGGACACGATTATTTACTTTTCTCAAATCTAATTTTAATTTACAAAGCTAGTGTAACCGTATAAAAGTATAATAAACTCACAATCAAGTGTACCATGGAAATTCAGAAAACTTTGTAAATTTATCAAACCAAATAAGACTATATCAAAATTCTAATGTCGTAAAGAGGTGAAACCAAGTCCACAACTTTAAAGAAAATATAGAAATCGAGTATAATGAAAAGGAATCAAAATAATCAAATCCAAATAGAATATAAAAATCGGATTTAATGAAATGGAATCAAATTAATCAACTTCAAAGAAAATATAAAAATCCAACTTATTTGGTGAAAATAATCAAAATGGGTGAATCGAGAAGTAGCTCCATCTCGTTGATAGCTCTTTCCTACTATGAGTGGCCTTTCTCTTAGTGGTAGCTCCATCTAACGGATAACTCTTTTCTCTCGACTCAAAACAAAATGTAAAACATTTTCAATCAGGGAGTTTACGTCTCATTGATAGCCCTCTACTCCTAATGGTGGCCTTTCCATAGGGGCAGCTCCATCTAATGGGTAACTCTCCCTAATCGTAATCACATACTAGGTGCACCTAGGTCGTCGTCATAATAACCGTAATTTTCAAAACACCATTCTTAAAACACATGTCTAAAACCATATTTTGCAACATAACGAAACTTATGTCAAAATACGTATCATCAAAACTAAATTGAAAATCTACTACTTATAATCATAAGTAAATCCAAATCCAAATCCAATCCAAATCGAGTACATATTAATATCACAATCTTCGAAAAACACAATTTCAAAACCATGTTGTAGAACATATCAAAACTACTCAAAACTAGTTTCACGAACATATCAAAAATAGAAATTATCACAACAATGTATTTTCCGGAACATATCAAACTAGTGCACAAAAATATGTGCAAATCAAAACTCCATTTCAAATCCAATAACTTATAAATCATAAGTAGCCTAACTTGAGTATATATTAATATCGATGACTTTGAAATATATAATGATGATGAGAAAAATGTTCAAAGGTTGTGCTTCCCCGTTTTAATAAATACTTTTATATAGAAATAAGCACAATATCAATAATAGCGATAATCAAAATATATGATAATGGTCGTCATCAACTCACAACTTTGAAGAATTAACTCCGCTCCTGGTAATGCCTTCTGGAATGACCATCAGATCAATTTCCATCGAATCTGAATATCATACAACAATTTCAGCTCTTGTAAAAACTTATTTAAGATCATACTACTGATCGATAAAAGAATTTGACAAAATCCCCAATTTGTTAGACTTAGGGTATGAAAGGGACTCAAGAAAATCTAATATTTTACCATCTATACTAGTTTCTCTAGTCATCCAAGCTAGATATCAACTCTAAATTTCATGTATCATAAAGTTTTACCTCAAAGAGTCTCAATGAGAAACTTTCACCAAATGGGTGTTCTTCTCCATTTCTTAGAGCACCATCCATAACTCCAAAATTATACCCAAGAACACTTCTAAAATCTGGTGATAACTTTGATTAGTTGTGTACTTCCTTTGATGAGTGTTTAATTTATGGAATGAATTAGTGAGTTGAAATGAGAAAGAATGGAAAAAGTGTAGGGAAGGTTTTCATGATAAGAGAAGAGAAAGGGAACAAACTATATGAGTTAGAGAGAGAAAGAAGTACTGGTTTTAAAAAATGGGTCACGTGAGTCTCGTATTGTGTTTGTGAAATTTTTTTTTTTAAGTGGCAAAAAAAACAGTGTGTTTCATTTAGAGTGTTGCAACTAGGTTTGGGGAGGGTGGTCACTTTTTACACGCAGAGGGGGAGAGGGGTTCAGTGTGGTGGAGCAATTTAGTTAGTATTGGTCGTGGTGTTGGTACATATGTAGGAAGTTGGATTGATGATAATTCTATGTGTGGGTTAGGGATGGTAATTCCTTTTTATTTTGGTGGGATGCTTGGTTGGAAGAAATAGATTTGTGATAACAAGATGGCTACAGTGGTTGAGATGGAGATTTTAGGGTGGGGTAAGGGTAGTGAGGTATGTAAGTGGCGCAGGAGGTTATGGACGTGGGAGGATGAGCAATTGAGGGAGGGTAGTGATATGTTGACCTCTACTATTTTGCAGGATGATGTTATTGATAAGTGGAGGTGAAATTTTTATCATGATAAAGACAATCTAAATTCATCCTCAAGTTTGTTATTGTTAAATGGATAAAGTACAAACGCATTGCTTGTCTAAAGGTAAACATTTTTTTTAAAGGATTTATAGGTGAAACATCTTAACAAATGGTTATTTATAATGATATTGCTGACAAATCATGTGGAGCATATGACAATATGTCCAACAAAAAACATTGTTTAAATGAATATTAATCATTTCTGCCCAATATCCTAGCAAAATCGTATATGCCAAACAAGTGTAGTTCAAGTGTTAGTTCCATAAACATTAGTAGATAAAAGTTGAGGTTGGAACATTAGATTCTTCGTTTTTCCACATTTATTGTATGCGAGTCTAGCTAATATATTATTTCTATCTCCATTCCAAATTATAAGTTTGCGGAAAAAAAATTGTCACAAATTATAAGTCGTTTTACAATATTAATAAAACATTAAATTTACTTTCCTATTGTACCCTTAACTATTTATTATTTTCTTTTTTCAATTTTTTTAATTTATCTTTCTCATACCATAACTAAATGATACCTTTGTAAAATAACTCATAATTTTTCTTTTCCATACAAAATTAATTATATTCCTTAGTTTATATAAAATGGTCAAAACAACTTATAACCATTATAATAAACAACTCATTTACACACACTTAACACCTTGTCGGCAATAACTATGGCTGCCATATGCGATGAATTTCACATTATTAATAGTAATTTGTACCAACATTAGTTACTTTATTTTAGAGAAGGTCTTGCATAGGCACAACCCCAAATCAATATTATTTGAACATACACAAATGAAATGAACAAAATTCAACAAAAATAATTTAGTCACATAAATTGATATCATTTCATTTTATTCTCTTTTAAAAAAAATTAGTTTTGTGTGTGTGCCTAAGTAAGTATTTCTCCTGTATTTTACTCACTCCAGTCCTTATTATAAGAAGATTTTAAAAATAAAATTGGTCATATTTATAAGAATATGTTACAACTTATAAGGTGCAGTTGTTGCTTAAAATATTTTTTTATCCCTTATTTAATGTTTGTCTTTTTAATATTAGTGGGTGTATTTAATAATGATTCACATTTGTTATAAGGGTATATTTGTAAAAATAGTCAAAAAATTACAACAATTATGTATTGGCTTTGTCATTTTTTTGTTTCTCTTCTAATAATAAGACCGAAGGGAGTATTACACTTATGGATACAATTGTATCTTGTAGTTGTCTTGTACCGAAAAATAATACCCTATCATTTATATAAGAGAAAGTTAGGTCAACAAAAGTTGTTGTATTTGGTCTAAATTTTAAACTAAGTATATCGACTTTCATTGATTCGATTTTGTCTTATATACGAGACCGGAGGGAGTAATAGTTTCGTATATAGAATTTGTTGAAGAGCTAGAAATTAATCGATGTATCGTCTACACCAGAATCGCACCTTCAGGCAAAACAATCTCGTGTTTATAGAGAGAATGGAATCCTTGATCTCTCTCTAACTTAATGATGATGCCTCATCGTATGATGTTTTTAGCTATGTTTTGGAGTCTTTATCTTCTCATTTGAGAACATTCTAGAGGTTTTATAGTGAGTTATTCATGGTTTGGAGAAGGTTTTGTAATTTTGATTTGATTCGTTCTAATTCACTTTCTTTCTTAATAGACAACTTCATAGGTGTCTTGAGTCTTTTATGGTACAAATCATGTAATTGGGAAAAGACAGACACCTCATGAAAGTTATGGAAGCTAGAGAGTCAACTATGATTGATGCTAACTTGAAGTCGTTAATTCCCCAAAATATTATCCTCAAATCTGACCTTGAGATAAGTATATAAGTTTTGCAATTCAAACGCCAAGTTTGGGATAATCTATGGTCTTTGAGGCAACATGCAAAAGTTTTAGCACTCCCAGCTTCTACCATTGATCCATGAAGATGTGGCACCCGCAGAATAAAGCAGAAAGAACTTAATGTACTTTCCTTTCTCAGAGTTGGCTATATATCCAGCCTTTATGGCTACCATTTATTATTTTAGAAACGAATGAAATTATCAAACACAAATTATCTCATGTAGCATAGGAGGTCGGATCAATCATGTCGTTTTGAGGTGCTATTTTCTCCTAAGGTGGTGCAGGTGGTCGGATCATGTGTTGCAAGTGGCCTGACGAGGTGGTCACCTCGCTGCCCCTTAGATAAATCTATTTGTTGGGCATTTGTGCCATGTTCTTTAATGGGCTTTGCTTATGGGAGACCCAAAGAAAGGATTTTGCTCTTCTCACTTTCAAAATTGCTCATTCTCATGCCTTATCGGAAGAAAGCGGTGGGCACGTAGTTAACTATCGTTGGTACATAGCGTCGCTCGGGTTAATAACGTAAATTCTGGGTGTGAATGAGCAATTTTATAAGTGAGAAGAGCAAAATCCAAGGATAATTGGGTTGGGCCTTTTAGGCCCATATCATTACTGTAATTTCTGGCAACCTGACTGAAATATGTTGTGCAAAATGTTGTCACAACTGTCTGAGCACGTGTCTACTCAGAACTACAATTAAAGTAACCCAGCGTAACAAAGCACAAATTAAATAGAACACAGCAGAAATATAAAGTACACAGTGAGTTTGTTAACCCAGTTCGGAGCAACTCTCCTACTCTGGGGGATACCAATCCAGGAATGATTCCACTATTATAGTTCTAGTGAAAAGACCAACGCAGACACACTACTTGACTTTCCACCAAGACCCTACCAGTGGCAACTCTATCTAGGAACTCCTAGATATGAGACCCCGTCTCAATTCCTACCAGCAACACAATCAATATGGTAATCAAACACGCAAAACACAACAAGAGAGACACACTCTAATAACACATACTCACTCCGTACTTAAAAGCTTAGGAGCAGCTTACAATTACAACTCAAACAAACTCGGTCCTTAGCTTGAATCAGGAAGATACAAGCCAGGCTCACAATTAACAAAGAAACCCTAAAAACCTTAAACACACGCTTTACTAACACACACGGTTTTTAGTTACCCTACTAGGGTTTGTCTTCACAAATATATAATACTGAGATAGCACGGGTTTGGGCTTCAAAATAGAGCATGGACATTGTCCGGTCCAGCTGAAAAGATCTTCTAGAAATAATAAAAAGCTTCCAAATATAGAATGATATCTTGTGGAACAAATAGCAAGGCAAATAAAACTTCAAGCAAATCTTCAATCAGATACACGCGCCTTGATCAGCAAGCTAGAGGAAAATAAACTTCAAGCAAATCTTTGGAAGATTGCGTACACAAATATAAAGCGCTAGCTGGCGCGAAAATCACAAGTCACATAATGCTGTTCCATATGCTACCGCATCTGTCCCAGCATCTGGCTAGAAGATGTTTTTGCAAAATGTAGCCAATCTACAAAAACCCAACAATCTCCCCCTTTGGCAAAATTTTGGCTAAAACACTCTAGAGCCAGTCCCTTGGGAGATACACAGATAAGTTTCCTTCACGTCAACATAGGCACACAACAAGGAAAGAAAATATCGTAGCAAATAATGAGATTACTTCCAAAGGAACAATTTGAACAAAGACAACTTGTAAGAGTATCAGAAGCTTGCACCAGATAACACAAACATCCAGCCTCATAGGAACAACTAGAGAGAAATAAACTCTCATATAGTGGAATCACATAGAGAAGGGAAAAAATAAATTTCCACACCAAAAAAAACTTAAGAGCTCCCCCTCAAAACATGTACCAGTAGTACTCCCCCTCAACATATACTACACTCCCCCTCAACACAACCATACAAAAATTAAGCTTCAAATCATGCACACAACCAGCCAAGAAATATAAGCTATAAGCTACACACATGCACATGCACACACACATGCACATGCACATTGCAATCTAATCTACTCCCCCTTTTTAGCCATAAATTCTGACAAATAACAGATAGTGCATACTCATAGAAAGTGCATAGAAACCATAGAGAGTGCATATTACAGACCAGAAGCACACAAGGTGCATAAGAATATTCAGGGCATAGCCCAGTCACCAACAAAAGTAAAAAGGTACACAAAGGAGATCAGAACAAAACAATAAAATCAGAGATCCTCAGAATCATCAGAGGCATCCTCAGTAGCATCAGCAGAAGCAACAGGCATATTTCCTCCTTCTTCCTCATCCTGCTCACCCTCAGCATCAGCTTCAGCCTTCAAAGCTGCAATGATCCTGTCAATCTTCACCTTCCTAGCTCCAAGAGCCACACTTGTCTCAGTAAGATCAGCAATCATTTGCTTTCTGGAGAGCCCACCAGATGTCCGGACAGAAGTACCAGCTACATCAGCATCAAGTGTCTCAGACAGCAGACTGCAGTCCAAAGCCATAGGACCAGGCCTCTTGCAGGGCTCATCACTACTGATCAAAATATCAGGATGTTGCTGAAGAATAATTCCACACAGGAGGGTAGGAAAAGCAATTGGAAACTTAATAGCAAAAGATTTAGCATGCTCCAAAACTTGATAATAGATGTAGGCTCCATAATCAAAGGGTGACTTGGTCCCAACAGCATAAATGAACTTAGCCAACCCAGAAGCAACAGAATTTGAGTGAGTGGTTAGAGTCCAATTTTGAGCACAGATCCTATTCAAGGCAGCATACATAGGAGACAGTTGAGCAGAAGACAAATGCTTTGGCCAATGCTTAATCTTGTTATCAGTGATTGCCTTGCAGATGGTGTCCTCAGTGACCTCAAGTTCAGGGGTCTTCTCAGCAGATCTCTCAAGGTATGCATTGACCACCATAGGAGAAAAGTTGACACACTTACCACGAACAAAAACCTTCCTATACTCAGGGTTTCTTGTGTCATCACACTCATCAGAAACATTCACCAAAAATTCCCTGACCAGCTTATCATAACATGGTCCCAGATTTCTCACAGTCTTCATTAGTCCAGCATATTCCAACACATCAACCAGCTTTTTACACTTGAAAACTTCTTCTTTAAGATTTCTTTCAAGACCCAGTCTTCTGTGGTATATAAACTTCCACCTAGAAGAACCATTTTCCAAATGAAAAGAAACATTATCAAGAGGGGCTGGAGGGATAGTTAGGGGTATCTTCATACCCTTCATTGTTTTTCTGGAAGCCCCACCAGATGTGGCAGCTTCAAGCTCAGCAACCTCAAACTCAGAGTCACTAGAGGGAGGGTCTTTTCTTTTGAGGCTCTTCTTCTTGTGACCACTTTGAGCCACCTTCTTGCTCCCAGCCTTGGGGGGACCATACACAGGCCTCTTCCCAGCATTAACAGCTTTCTTCTTCCTATCCTTTTGTCCTTCACTAACAATAGTAGCAGTTTTGTCAGATTTGCTCCTAGTCCTGCGAGCAACACCAATAGCACCAGTCTCTTCCTGAGGTCTTTCTTCAGGCACAGCTTCCTCAACAGCAATAGTGTCAGCATGGTCTAAAATAACAGTCTCAGCATTATCTACAACATCCTGAGTCTCAGTACCTTCATCTTCAGACTCTGAGGACTCATTCTCAGGGACACTCACAGAACCAGAGATGTTTGGAACCACCACATCAGGCTCCTCATGAGCTTGTGACAAAGATGCTTGAGCATCTGTCACAGCATCCTTTGTTGTGGCAGGGGGAATAGCAGGTGTCTCAGAAACATCCGGATTAATAGCATTCTTTTCAACAGAAATAGCGGTAACATCTTGCTCAGTGGGGGAATTTGAAGAATCATCAACCAATTTGTCTGATACCTTAGGGTTATCAGGACCTAGGGTTTCAGTCGTAGCTACAGTACTTTCAACAGCAATATTCTCAGATTCGGTGACAGAAGGTTCAGCATTTGGTTCAACAACAGTTGATATAAATGGATTGTCCTTAAGATACAAATCATTCATGCTAAGCCCTACTCGTTGAACAGCGGGAGTGGTAGAAGTCTTACCTTTCGATTTTGACCTCGTGTTCACAGCAGTAGAGGAGGTAGCTTTGCTCGATTTGGCAGGAGTCTTCCTTCGTGATGCAGACGACCTAGTTCGTCGCTTCTTAGTAGGAGAGCTGAGAATAGTAGTGAGGGGTTGCGCATCGGTGATGACGGCTTCAGGAGCTTGATCTTGCATAGTTTGATGAGAGGTAGAATCAGCCATGGTGATGATTTTGAATTTGAAGGTATGAATAGAGGGCGATTTTTGAATGATGATGTGCGCGGTAAGAGAGGAGATGAGAGGTTTTGAGAAGTTAAGACACAGATAGCACTGATAGCGTGTGAGTGGTCTAAAAAAGGGAAGTTCAAAATAACCTCCTTGAGTGACGTGCATCAAGTAGTTGAGGAGGGAGAAAATTTCAGCTGCACGCCTCTCGCACATTAATTGCTACAATTCCTCAAATAAGCATATCCCTAACTTCCGTCTTAATTCTTCAAATTGATTAGCATCAAGGGCTTTGGTAAAAATATCTGCTAATTGCTCTTCAGTTGGAACATGTTCAAGAGTAACAATTTTTTCTTCAACAAGATCCCTGATAAAATGATGTCTAATGTCAATGTGTTTGATCCTGCTATGTTGTATAGGATTTTTGGAGATATTAATTGCACTCAGATTGTCACAATATAATGTCATAGCATCTGTCTTGACATTGTATTCACTCAGCATCTGTCTCATCCACAACAATTGAGAACAACTACTACCAGCTGCTATGTACTCAGCTTCAGCTGTAGACAAAGAAACGCAATTTTGCTTCTTACTGAACCAGGAAATAAGGTTGTTGCCTAGAAAGAAACATCCACCAGAGGTACTCTTTCTATCATCTGCACTTCCAGCCCAGTCAGCATCACAATACCCAAACAACACAGTGCTTTCCCCATGAGAATACAACATACCATAGTCACTAGTACCATTCACATACTTCAGAATTCTCTTTACCTGAGTCAGATGACTTATTTTTGGTTCAGCTTGGTACCTGGCACACACTCCAACTGCAAATGTGATATCTGGCCTACTTGCTGTAAGATATAGAAGACTTCCTATCATACTCCTATACATGCTTTGGTCAACATCCACACCTTTCTCATCTTTTGATAATTTTACATGTGTGGGAGCAGGAGTTCTTTTATGAGCAGCATTTTCCATCCCAAATTTCTTGATTATATTTTTAGCATACTTACTTTGAGAGATAAATATAGTATCTTCCATCTGTTTCACTTGAAGACCAAGAAAGAACTTTAGCTCACCTACAAGACTCATTTCAAATTCAGATTGCATTTGCTGAACAAAATGCTCTATCATCTGGTCAGACATTCCTCCAAAGACTATGTCATCTACATATATTTAAGCAATCATCAGCTGTCCATTTTCATCTTTCACAAACAAGGTCTTGTCATTTCCTCCCTTCCTATAGCCATGGTTGATTAGAAACTCAGCAAGTCTCTCATACCAAGCTCTAGGGGCTTGCTTCAGGCCATATAGAGCTTTCTTCAATTTGTAAACATGGTTAGGAAAACTTGGATCAATGAAGCCTTTAGGCTGTTCCACATAGACCTCTTCATTTAAGTACCCATTGAGAAAGGCACTCTTGACATCCATCTGATACAGCTTGAATTTTAGTATGCATGCAATCCCAAGTAGCAATCTAATAGATTCCAACCTAGCTACAGGAGCAAAAGTCTCATCAAAGTCTACACCTTCAATTTGAGAATATCCTTGTGCCACCAGTCTAGCTTTGTTTCTAGTGATAGTACCATTTTCATCAGACTTGTTTTTATAAACCCACTTGGTACCTATGACATTCACATTATCTGGTCTAGGAACTAAGTCCCACACATTACTTCTCTTGAACTGAGTTAATTCTTCTTGCATAGCATTTATCCAGAACTCATCAGTTAGAGCTTCCTTAACATTCTTTGGTTCAAGTTTGGATATAAAGCAAGAATTTGATACCTCATCATAGTTCCTTCTAGTTGTGATCCCTTGGTTAGGGTCACCAATGACTTGATCTATGGGATGGTTTTTCTGAACTCTGATAGATGGTCCTTTGTTGGGAGCAGTCTTCTCTGGATTAGTAACTTCAGAATCTTGCTTACCACTTGCTTCATCTACTTTCTTCTCTTCCTGTAGGTCAGATGCTGAGTCAAATGTCACATCATCTGGCATAGCATTATTTCCTTCATCATCTACAACAACATTTATGGATTCCATTACTGTCTTGGTTCTGGAGTTGTATACTCTATAGGCTCTGCTGTTTGTTGAATAGCCTAGAAAGATTCCCTCTTCACTTTTAGCATCCATCTTTCTTCTTGGTTCCCTGTCAGCTAAAATATAGCACTTACTACCAAACACATGGAAATGCTTCACTGTTGGCTTCCTGTCCTTCCATAGCTCGTACAAGGTTGTAGATGTACCTTTTCTCAAAGTCACTCTATTATGAATATAGCAGGTTGTGTTCATGGCTTCAGCCCAAAAGAAAAATGGCAGCTTCTTTGCATGTAGCATAACCCTGGCAGATTCTTGCAAAGTCCTGTTCTTTCTCTCAACTATCCCATTTTGTTGGGGAGTAATGGGTGCAGAGAACTCATGAAATATTCCTTCAGAAATACAGAAATCAGAGAACTTACCATTCTCAAACTCTTTCCCATGGTCACTTCTGATTCTAACAATTCCACAATCCTTTTCTCTCTGAAGTTGTAAGCAAAGATCCTTGAATTTTTCAAAAGTGTCTGATTTCTCCTTAATGAAATTTATCCAAGTATATCTGGAAAAATCATCAACAACAACAAATGCATACTTCTTACCACCTAAGCTTTCGACTTGCATAGGTCCCATTAAGTCCATGTGCAATAGCTCAAGAACTCTGGATGTGGACAGATGTTGCAGCTTCTGGTGAGGCATCTTGGTCTGTTTTCCTATCTAACATTCTCCACATATACTTCCTTCCTGAATTTGGAGTTTTGGTAGACCTCTGATGGCTCCTTCAGCAATAGCTTTCTTCATGCTTCTGAGATTCAGATGTCCAAGCTTTTGGTGCCATAGCTTAACTTCATCTTCTTTGGTTATTAGACAAGTAGATAACTTTGCTTTATCTTGAGAGACCCACAAGTAGCAATTGTCCTTTGATCTAACACCTTTCATCAGGATATCCCCTTCACTGTTGGCAACTAAGCATTCACTCTTAGTAAAGTTGACCTTCATTCCTTGATCGCACAGTTGACTAATACTAATTAAGTTGGCAGTTAATCCTTTCACAAGAAGCACCTTGTCAAGTTTGGGTAGGCCCTCTTCCACAAGATTTCCAACACCCTTTATTTCTCCTTTGGCTCCATCCCCAAAAGTCACAAAACTTGTAGCATAAGGCTTAACATCAGTTAAGTAATTTTTATCACCAGTCATATGTCTGGAACATCCACTGTCAAAGTACCAATCATTTCTGGATGACACTCTCAGAGATGTATGAGCAATTTGAGCAATCTCATCAGCTTCTGGTTCTATTTTTCTAGGATCCACAGTGTTGCTTGTGAAATTATCATTTTTTTGCTTCCACTGCTTCTTGGTGATCTTTACTGTGGGATCAGGTTTTGGTGAATAGGTCCTGTCTGGGTAACCATATAATTTGAAACAGAAAGGTCTGATATGTCCTTTTCTTCCACAGTAGTGACATACCCAACCATAATTTCTTCCTTTTGATCTGGGCCTATATCCTGATGTCTGTTGTCTCACCTGATGCTGGGGCATCTGTCTTGGCATAGTTTGATCATGAGTATTAACAGATGGCACAAACTGTCTCACTGGTAGTTGTTTCTGCTGAGGCAAGGAACTGTAGTCAAACCCAATACCTTTAGAATCTCCAGGTTTCTGTCCTATTTCCAGAATTTCGTCTAAAACATCAGTACCTTTGTTCATCATCCGTAGTTGCTTGTTCATATTGCCAATCTTGGAAGTAAGTAAGATAACCTCATCATTGAGGTCTGAGTTTATTTTCAGAAGTTTGTCTTTCTCAGCTTGCAAGAGAGCGATGGTCCTCTTTTGTTTTTCTAAAGTTCTACAAACTTCCTCACTTTTGAGATATAGCTCCTTGTAAGAATCAGCCAATTCATCATATGTTACCTTTTCATCACTAGATTCATTGTCAGATGTGCACACTCCAGTCAAGGCATTCACATGTTTTGCAGTTTCAGATTCTTCTTCTGATTCATCCTCTTCAGACCAAGAAACAGTCATCGCCTTCTTTTGTTTCTTCAGATACGTTGCACACTCAGTTCTGATGTGACCAAATCCTTCGCATTCATGGCATTGTACCCCTCTGCTTTGATTGATTTTGTCATCAGTTCTAGGTTTCCTCTGATTGTTGACATTTTTATAGATGCTGCGACTGTTGTCCGGAGCATTTGTCCTAGGGCGTCTGTCCATCCTCTTCACAACTTTATTAAATTGTTTGCCCAACAACACAATAGCTTCAGAGATGCTCTCATCAGTATCTAAATTACTCTCCACATCATCTTCATCAGTGTTGGAGATGAAGGCAATGTTCTTGTCTTTCTTTTCAGATCTTTCATTAGCCTTCAATTCAAAAGTTTGAAGAGATCCAATCAACTCATCAACTTTCATATTTCCAATATCTTGGGCCTCCTCAATAGCACATACTTTCATGTCAAATTTCTTAGGCAGGGACCTGAGGATTTTGCTTACCAGTTTTTTATCAGAAATCTTTTCCCCCAAGGATTCAAATGTGTTAGCATATTCTAGCACATTCATGTGAAAATCATGAACACTTTCTCCTTCCTTCATTCTCAAATTCTCAAACTGTGTTGTTAGCAGTTGTAGCCTTGACTTCTTGACCTTTTGAGTACCTTCATGAGCTGTTCTTAGGATATCCCAAGCTTCCTTAGCAATAGTACATTGTTTAATCAACCTGAACATGTTCTTGTCTACACCATTAAACAAAGCATTCAGGGCTTTAGAGTTTCCAATAGCTGCAGTGTCTTCAGCTGTAGACCACTCCTCTTCTGGTTTTAACTCATCAGTATCAACATTATTCGCATCTTTTATTTTAGGAGGGACCCATGCCTTGATCACAGCCTTCCAAGCTCTGCTGTCTAGAGATTTCAAGAATGTTGTCATGCGTGATTTCCAAATGTCATAGTTCGACCCATCCAATAGGGGTGGTCTGTTCACCAGTCCTCCTTCTTTATCCATTAAGCCAGAAAATTCTTTCCCTGGAGCTCACCCACACAGAACAGGGTGCCTGCTCTGATGCCAATTGTAATTTCTGGCAACGTGACTGAAATATGCTGTGCAAAATGTTGTCACAACTGTCTGAGCACGTGTCTACTCAGAACTACAATTAAAGTAACGCAGCGTAACAAAGCACAAATTAAATAGAACACAGCAGAAATATAAAGTACACAGTGAGTTTGTTAACCCAGTTTGGAGCAACTCTCCTACTCTGGGGGATACCAATCCAGGAATGATTCCACTATTATAGTTCTAGTGAAAAGACCAACGCAGACACACTACTTGACTTTGCACCAAGACCCTACCAGTGGCAACTCTATCTAGGAACTCCTAGATATGAGACCCCGTCTCAATTCCTACCAGCAACACAATCAATATGGTAATCAAACACGCAAAACACAACAAGAGAGACACACTCTAATAACACATACTCACTCCGTACTTAAAAGCTTAGGAGCAGCTTACAATTACAACTCAAACAAACTCAGTCCTTAGCTTGAATCAGGAAGATACAAGCCAGGCTCACAATTAACAAAGAAACCCTAAAAACCTTAAACACACGCTTTACTAACACACACGGTTTTTAGTTACCCTACTAGGGTTTGTCTTCACAAATATATAATACTGAGATAGCACGGGTTTGGGCTTCAAAATAGAGCATGGACATTGTCCGGTCCAGCTGAAAAGATCTTCTAGAAATAATAAAAAGCTTCCAAATATATAATGATATCTTGTGGAACAAATAGCAAGGCAAATAAAACTTCAAGCAAATCTTCAATCAGATACACGCGCCTTGATCAGCAAGCTAGAGGAAAATAAACTTCAAGCAAATCTTTGGAAGATTGCGTACACAAATATAAAGCGCTAGCTGGCGCGAAAATCACAAGTCACATAATGCTGTTCCATATGCTACCGCATCTGTCCCAGCATCTGGCTAGAAGATGTTTTTGCAAAATGTAGCCAATCTACAAAAACCCAACAATTACACAATATATCCTCAAAATAAACTCATAAAGTTGCTCTTCTCACAAAGGGAATTGCTCATTCCCATAGAAAGTTCCAAAAAAACCCCTACGTGAGTTAACTCACGCTCGGTACATACCAACGTGACTTAAGTCACGTTGCGTTCTGAAGCTATTTTCAGAGTTGTTTTGCAGCGGATATAAAGTAAATGAGAGAGAGAGAGAGAGAGAGAGAGAGAGAGAGGGACACAAGCAATTATCCTGGTTCCTTCCACAACCCGGAAGTAGTCCAGTCCCCTTGTTACTTACAAGAGATTTTTCGCTATAATCACAAAGATTACAATTGCTCAAGCACAAAGCAAGAGACTTTCTATGGTCAAACACAAAGTAAGAGACTTCCTTGCTCAAACACTAAGTAAGAGACTTCCTTGCTCAAACACTAAGTAAGAGACTTCCTTGCTCAAACACAAAGTAAGAGACTTTCTATGCTCAAACACAAAGTAAGAGACTTTGAATCAAACAGATTTACAAAAGAATATGTTTGAGTTGAACACTTGATATACTATCAGTGGTGTTCACAAAATACAACACAGATTCAGACTCTATACTTAAGAAATTCTAAGATAAGATGATTTGTAATAATTTCTAAGTTATTTGATGACTTTCGAATTTGGCAGAGTTTATGCGCTTTTCAGAAAACATAGTCTTAGAGTCTCAGATTTTCTTCTTCAAATCTTCAATCCTTTATAGAGGAAGAAAGAGTCGTTTGAGAAGATGTCAGGTCATCAAAAGAGTCGTTGGAATTGAAGCTTCAGCCAACATTAATTCCTTCATGTTATGGTGTGCAAAACAGAGGAATAGAGGAATACGTTTTTGAATTGTTTCCTTAAAACAGGATGAGTGTTTCGTCCAAGGAGACAAGGTTGCAGAGAGTGGTTCTGACTGTACAGTACTTTACTGTTGACAGTGACAGTTGTTGACTTCTGCGTTTCCTTCAGACTCAGACTCCCAGTCTGTTCTTCAGACGCAGTTCTTCAGAAGCTGGTCTTCAGACACTGTTCATCAAACACACTTCTTTAGAAGCTGGTCTTCAGACGCACTGTTCATCAGACGCACATCTTCAAAAGCTGGTCTTCAGACGCTTTGTTCATCAGATGCACATCTTCAGAAGCTGACCTTCAGACGCTGACCTTCAGACGTTGGTCTTCAGACGCAACACAAGCTTCAATATTTTTCCTTCTGCTCTTAACTTGATCTTTCAGAACCAATGTTAGATACATAACTTTCAGTATATGGTCCAGCACACTAGAACAAGTATTAGCGTATCCAATTTTCTTTTTAACACTTTGTTATCATCAAAACTCAAAAGGCACTTGTTCATACATTTTGTTCCAACAATCTCCCCCTTTTTGATGAAGACAAACACAAGTATTAAAAGAAAATTGTTGTTAATTTAATTAACAAGTTGACTTCAGGGTCTGAGGTTTGTAAGCTCCTCCTGAGTCTGATAATTCACAAGGTGAGGTTTGTAAGCTCCCCCTGAGTCTTATCTAGGTTAATTAAATTCAATTTAAATCAAACAGGTGAAAAATCCAAACTATTTCTGAGTGATTTTTCACAGAATTATCTCACAAAGAATTTAATCAGAGGCTAAGAGATGAGAAGATGTTCTCCTAAGTTAATTAATTTTCAATAATTAACTTATGCTCTAATATGGCTCAGAGCCTGAAATACTTGTTACTTTTACTCCCCCTTTTGTCATCAACAAAAAGAAAATTCAAGAATTTAAGACACAAGAGAGTTAAAACGTGAGATAAAAATGTTCAGAGCATTTTGTTCAGTACCACTGAACTCTTTCAGACAGAATTGTTTAGAGCATATGGTTCAGTAATACTGAACTCTTTCAGACAACGTTTGAGAGTTTTTAAATGGGTCTGAAAAACTGAACGTGTAAGATGTAAAAATGAAAGTGTGAAAGTGTTTTGAGTGTTTTTGTTAAAACGTTTCAGAAACTAAAAACAGAAAAACATTAAACACAACTGCACATTAATGACTTTAGGAGGGCGCAAAGTACAACTTTCAAAACTAACTCATCACTGCCCAGCAGTTATTACTTACCAGTTTCTGACCATGTGTCAGACTACTGTTCAGATTCACTCTCATTAGTTGAGCCACGTGTAAAGTGTCCACTTATAATGAGTTTTATCAGAAATCAAAAATTCAGATTCTGAAACTCAGACTCTGATGTTTTCAGAGGCTGAACTTTCTTCAGACTCTCAAAGTGAGTGTCTGATAAGTCTTAGCTTCTGATGAACTTCAGATTCTCAGTTTCTATTCAGAGTCAAGCAGATTTTTCAGAGATGAATTGCATGTTCAGATTCTTTTTAATAAAATTAAATCTATCTTCTGTGAGGGGTTTTGTGAATATATCAGCCCATTGATGATCAGTATCAATGAATTGAATATCCAAAACACCCTTCTGAACATAATCTCTAATAAAATGATGTTTAATTTCAATATGCTTGGCTCTTGAATGAAGAATTGGATTTTTAGATAAACAAATTGCAGCAGTATTGTCATAGAAAATAGGAATGTTGTTTTCATGAATCTGATAGTCTTTCAACTGATGTTTCATCCAGAGTAGTTGTGTGCAACAACTTGCAGCTGGGATGTATACTGCTGATTGTCTTTTGCTGGCCCAGGATATCTGATTCTCACCAAGGAATTGACAATTTCCACTGGTGGATTTTCTTTCAATCCTGTCACCAGCATAATCAGCATCACAGAATCCAACCAGCTTGTAATCTAAGGATTTCTTATACAGAAGTCCAAGATTAGTTGTTCGCTTCAGATACCTGAAGATTCTTTTGACAATAGTCATATGAGATTCTCTAGGATCTGATTGGAATCTTGCACATAAGCATACACTGAATAAAATATCTGGTCTAGAAGCTGTTAAATATAATAGAGAACCAATCATACCTCTGTAGAGCTTCTGATCTACCTTTGAGCCAGTGTCTTCTTTGCTTAAGTTGTAGGTTGGATGCATTGGTGTTGTCATCAATTTACAATCTTCAAGCTTGAACTTCTTCAGAAGCTCCTTTGTATATTTAGATTGATGAACATACACTCCATCTTTGCATTTGTTGATTTGAATTCCAAGAAAGAACTTCAATTCTCCCATCATGCTCATTTCAAATTCATCCTGCATTAACTTAGAAAATTCTTTGCAAAGAGTGGCATTAGTAGAACCAAATATAATATCATCAACATAGATTTGAACAATTAAGATTTCTTTCTTAAGTGTCTTTCTGAACAGTGTATTGTCAACTTGTCCTCGTACAAAATCATTTTTAAGTAAGAAATTACTTAGTCTCTCATACTAAGCTCTAGGAGCTTGTTCCAGACCATACAGTGATTTCTTAAGCTTAAAAACGAAATCTGGATGTTTTAAATCTTCAAAACCAGGAGGTTGTTTGACATACACTTCTTCAGAAATGACTCCATTTAAAAAAGCACTTTTAACATCCATTTGATATAAGATGATATTATGATTTACTGCATAGGAAAGAAGTAACTTGATTGCTTCCAATCTTGAAACTGGAGCAAATGTTTCAATGTAATCTATTCCTTCCTGCTGACTGTAGCCTTGAGCAACAAGTATAGCTTTGTTTCTGACTACTTCTCCTTGTTCATTCAGTTTGTTTCTGAACACCCATTTTGTTCCAATAATGTTCTTGTGATTTGGTTTTGCAACTAAATCCCAAACATCATTTCTTTGAAACTGATTGAGTTCTTCTTGCATAGCCACAATCCATCCATCATCTGCAAGTGCTTCATCAGCTGTTGTAGGTTCAATCATTGACAGTAATCCAAGCAAAGAGTCATTCAGACAGAATGTTGATCTGGTCTTTCTTGGACTATCCTTGTTTCCAATGATTAACTCTTCAGGATGTGAAGACTTGTACTTGAAGGTGTTTCTGGGTGGATTTGCTTCTTGAGAATCATTAAGACCTTGTTCAGAAACATCTTGATCTTGATTGGCTTCAGGAGGAGTGTCAGCTTTTGAGAGTTTTTCAGCTTTTGGACTTTCTTCAGACTCAGAAATTTGTTCTGGTTCTGAAGTGTCCGTTGAGAGTCGTATATCTGCAAAACTCTTAACAAGCTCTGATATTTTATTATCAGGCTTCTTGTCATCAAACCTAATGTGCATTGATTCTTCAACAACATGTGTTTCAGAATTGTACACTCTGCATGCTTTAGATCTCTCAGAGTATCCTAAAAAAGATACCCTTATGAGCCTTAACATCAAATTTCTTTAGGTAGACTTTATTATTCAGAATGTAACATGTACATCCAAACTAATGAAAATAAGAAATGCTTGGCTTTCTTCCTTTGAGTAATTCATATGTTGTTTTATTCAGAATTGGTCTGATATAGATTATGTTCTTAATATAACATGTTGTGTTAACAGCTTCTGCCCAGAAGTACTTTGCATTGTTAGATTCATGAATCATGGTTCTGGCCATTTCTTGCAAAGATCTGTTCTTTCTCTCTACAACTCCATTTTTTTGTGGAGTTCTAGGAGAAGAGAACTCATGGAGAATTCCATGTTCTTCACAAAAAGTTTCAAAAGGTTCATTTTCAAATTCACCACCATGATCACTTTTAAAATTTTCAATTCATTTTCAGTTTGTACTTGCTTGCAGAATTTGTTGAACACATCATATGTTTCATTTTTGGTTCTGAGGAATTTAACCCAAGTCCACCTACTGTAATCATCAACAATTACTAACCCATACTTCTTCCCATTGATTGATGTTGTTCCAACAGGACCAAACAGATCAATGTGAAGTAGTTCTAATGGTCTGGAGGTAGAAACAATGTTTTTGGATTTAAAAGAAGTTTTAGCAATTTTTCCTATCTGGCATGCTCCACAAAGAGCATCTGAGTGATAGTCAATGTTTGGTAAGCCTCTGACCAGTTGGAACTTGCTAAGCTTAGAGATGAGTCTCCAGTTAGCATGTCCCAACCTTTTGTGCCATACCCATTTCTCATCACTCACTGACAGAAGACAAACTACCTTCTGATCAACCAGTTCTGAAAAATTAATTTTATAAACATTGTTCTTCCTCTTTCCTTTGAACACAACATATTTATCTTTGTTGTTGATTACAGTGCAAGTGCTCTTATCAAACAGGATATCATAATCACTGTCACATAATTGACTTATGCTAAGTAGGTTATGTCTTAGTCCATCTACCAACCAGACATTATCAATGGAAAGGGAAGAATTACCTATCTTACCAGTACCAATGATCTTGCCTTTCTGATTTCCTCCAAATCCCACAGTTCCTCCCTCTTTCATGGTCAGGGTTTGGAACATAGACCTTTCTCCTGTCATGTGACGCGAGCAGCCACTGTCCAGGTACCAAGATTTTTCCTTTTCTTTGGCTTTTAAGCATATCTGCAACAGAAATGATTTCAGATTTAGGTATCCATATC
This sequence comes from Medicago ruthenica, assembly GCA_018208015.1. Classification (NCBI taxonomy): domain Eukaryota; kingdom Viridiplantae; phylum Streptophyta; class Magnoliopsida; order Fabales; family Fabaceae; genus Medicago; species Medicago ruthenica. The sequence continues at coordinate 120,170 of WNNG01000293.1, read as the reverse complement.
TTTATGGGTCCTCTTTGGTTAGTTCTGAAAGGATATGGCTTCTTTTGTATCATTTGTCTGTCATTCTGAGATTTAAAAGGTTTTGTATAAACTGGTTTAATATTCCTTGAAGGTTTCATAAACACAACCTTTTGAAAATTTGAGTCTGAATTTTTCAGAGTCTGAGACTTGCTTGTCTTAGGTTCTGAACTTTTCAGACTTTGAACCTTTTCAGATTTACAGTCTGTTTTCCAAATAGTCTTAGACTTAGAACCTTTTGGTTTAGACTTTGGCAAAGTTTTAGATTCTGCCTTCATCTTTCCCTTAGGTTCAGAAGTTTTGGATTCTGAGCAGTTCAGAACTTCAAACTCAGCAGTCTCAGTTTCTGGTAAATTTTGTTTCTCAGAAATGTCAGATGCAGGTACAAAACACACCTTAGTGCCTTTCATAATATCTCCAGAACAAGATGGTAGGTTTGTTTCTTTTGAATAATTAAAAGGATCATTTTTGAAACCAATACCTTCTCCTCTGTTTCTGCTAATATTATAAATCATAGAAGCAACCTTACTTCTGTTGATTCCAGTTAAGATAAAATCCTGAAGTGCAATTTCTTGTTCACTTGGAACTTCATTAGGTTTCTTATGAACCATTTCTCTGAGTTCTCTAACTTCTTCATCAATCTCATTGATGTGATTCTGAAGTTGGAGATTCTCATCAGCCAGGAGGTTATGTTTCTTTTTCAAAGATTGTAATTGACTCAACTTGCTTCTGAGGTGGTTCATAAGATCTTTAACTGTTTCAATAAGTTCAGAACGAGTAAGTTCAGAATATACCTCATTTTCATCTTCAGAGTCTGAACTTGACTCTGTATCAGAAGATATTGTTGCCAGTAAAGCCAGGTTAGCTTCCTCTTCATCATCCTTATCAGATTCAGATTCATTATCAAGATCATCCCATGTTGCCATAAGACTTTTCTTGAGCTTGTTTCTGAAGTTGCTTGATTTAGAGCTGGTCTTCTTGGATTTCTCCTTTGACTTGTCCTTCTGTAGCTCAGGACATTCAACTATGAAATGACCAGTCTTCTTGCAGTTGTAGCAACCCTTCTGATCTTCCTTCTTGGAACCAGATCCTTTGAAGTTACTACTCCTGTTAGAGAACTTCTTTTGTCTTTACATTAAGTACTGAAATCTTTTAGAAAGCATTGCAAGCTCCTCAGCATCTGAATCTTCTTCAGAACTTCCCTCAGGAGATTCTTCATCAGACTCTATAGCTTTTAGAACTTTTGATGACTTTCTTTTAGATTTCAGTGCTATAGACTTAGACTTTCTAACAGATTCATCTTCATTGAGTCCCAGTTCATGCACTTTGAGAGAGCTTATAAGATCTTCAATACTTAGAGTATTTAGATCTTTAGCTTCCTCAATAGCAGTCACTTTAGGTCTCCATTTAGATGGCAGACTTCTGAGAATCTTGTTCTCATGATCAGCAGTTGTGTAACTCTTTTTCAGGATTTGAATTCCAGAAACCAGAGTCTGAAATCTTGAGAACATAGTCTCAATATTTTCATCCTCCTTCATTCTGAACAGCTCATACTGTTGAACCAGAAGATTTACTTTTGCCTCTCTAACCTTCTTGTTTCCTTCATAGTTAGAGCAGAGAGAGGTGAAGATGGCTTTAGCTGTTGATTTATCACTTAGCTTTAGATACTCATTGTGAGGTAGAGAGTCCACAATGATACCTCTTACATTGTGATGCTTTCTGTAGATCTTTCTTCAGCATCAGTAAGGCCTCTTCTATTAATTGCTACTCCTTCTTCATCAACTGGTATAGTTATACCATCTTCAATGATGTCCCATAGACTATCATCTATTCCAATGATATGACTATACATCTTGCTTTTCCACCATGAAAATTTCTCAGGATCACCAGTAAACATAGGAGGTTTATGGTGTGAGTGAGATTTCCTTTCACTTGTACCATAGTCATATGATACAGAAGCACCACCACTTCTTTGAGAGGATTCACCAGAATCATCAGAAGACATGTTTCTCAGGATCTTTACTGACTCGTTGTTAGGTGATTGAATATCAGAACCGGAGCTCTGATACCAACTGAAGGTGAGAAAAAACACAAGAATGGGGGTTGAATTGTGTTGGCCTTTTTCTTTCTCAAAAACTTATGTTAGTTCAGAGTCTGATATTGATCAGATTCTGAAGCTATTTTCAGAGTTGTTTTGCAGCGGATATAAAGTAAATGAGAGAGAGAGAGAGGGACACAAGCAATTATCCTGGTTCCTTCCACAACCCGGAAGTAGTCCAGTCTCATTGTCACTTACAAGAGATTTTTCACTATAATCACAAAGATTACAATTGCTCAAGCACAAAGCAAGAGACTTCCTATGCTCAAACACAAAGTAAGAGACTTCCTATACTCAAACACAAAGTAAGAGACTTCCTTGCTCAAACACTAAGTAAGAGACTTCCTTGCTCAAACACTAAGTAAGAGACTTCCTTGCTCAAACACAAAGTAAGAGACTTTCTATGCTCAAACACAAAGTAAGAGACTTTGAATCAAACAGATTTACAAAAGAATATGTTTGAGTTGAACACTTGATATACTATCAGTGGTGTTCACAAAATACAACATAGATTCAGACTATATACTTAAGAAATTCTAAGATAAGAAGATTTGTAAGAATTTCTAAGTTATTTGATGACTTTCAAATTTGGCAGAGTTTATGCGCTTTTTAGAAAACAAAGTCTTAGATTCTCAAATTTTCTTCTTCAAATCTTCAATCCTTTATAGAGGAAGAAAGAGCTGTTTGAGAAGATGCCAGGTCATCAAAAGAGTCGTTGGAATTGAAGCTTCAGCCAGCATTAATTCCTTCCTGTTATGGTGTGCGAAACAGAGGAACAGGGGAATACGTTTTTGAATTGTTTCCTTAAAACAGGATGAGTGTTTCGTCCAAAGAGACAAGGTTGCAGAGAGCAGTTATGACTATACAGTACTTTACTGTTGACAGTGATAGTTGTTGACTTCTGCGTTTCCTTCAGACTCAGAGTCCCAGTCTGTTCTTCAGACGCAGTTCTTCAGAAGCTGGTCTTCAGACACTGTTCATCAGACGCACTTCTTCAGAAGTTGGTCTTCAGACGCACTGTACATCAGACGCACATCTTCAGAAGCTGGTCTTCAGACGCACTGTTCATCAGACGCACATCTTCATAAGCTGACCTTCAAACGCTGACCTTCAGACGCTGGTCTTCAGACGCAACACAAGCTTCAATATTTTTCCTTCTGCTCTTAACTTGATCTTTCAGAACCACTGTTAGATACATAACTTTCAGTATATGGTCATGCACACTAGAACAAGTATTAGCGTATCCAATTTTCTTTTTAACACTTTGTTATCATCAAAACTCAAAAGGGACTTGTTCATACATTTTGTTCCAACAATTATTAATTATGTTATCATCACAAAATCCTTTTTAAATTAGAAAACATCTCATGAGATACGTAGGAATAGTATAAACCATATTCTTAATAAAAACAATATCATTGTCTATAAGTTCTAATTCAACTGGTAAAATATCAAAATTGTTAATTGGATGTTGTGATCAAGGTTTGGTCTCTGAACTATTTATTTATGTGTGTAACTTTCGATGGTTATTTGTCATTTCGTCAATCTAAATAAAAAAACAATATCATTAACTTGAAAAAGAAGCTTCTCTTTTGAACTTATAAATTTTTACCAAACCTATTCAAAACAAAAATATCAAAAAATGCCCTCTTAATTCTGCCCACACATAGGTGGACAAATAAGATTTGTTTTTGGGGTTCCTACGTATAAGAATATATCGGCCTTGTTTGTAGATTATGGAGTATAGATTATGAGTTTTCTTGCTTGCAGGAATTCTCTTCCCAAAAAATTATAGGCTTAATTGCAGTTTTAGCCCCCTAAGTATCACGAAATTGCGATTTTGGCCCCCTATAAAAAACAATAACAAATCAGCCCCTTAAGTTTAGCCCCTTTTGCGCTTTTGGCCACCCAAACCAATTTTGACCAAGTCAACGTATAGGTGGCATCTCATTTAGCTGAGTCAGATGCCACTGTGTAATTTTTTAATCAAAAAATATCCAACTCACTAATTTTCATTTTTATTTTCTTGTCTTCTTCTCTTCTTTCCTGAATCTATCTGCATATTCTTCTTATTCAATCCTCTATAATCATGAAAAATCCAGAAGAATCTCAATTCGATCCATGTTCCACTTTTGACTCTCTCTATGCTCTGTGTTTCAACCTATTCGAAGTATTCTAATCCAAAAAAAAAACTCAGTTGTGTTCCTTCCTTCATTATTATCTTTTCCTTCTTTCTCACTTTTCTTTTTCTGTTCTCAAACACACACTTGTTGAATCTCTCAAAAATATCTAAATTCTCTTTCTCTTTATTTATTATTATTCTTCTCTTTTCATTTTTCCATCTTCAAGAACTGAATGGGTGAAGAGGTTCGAACAGACGAAGAAGTGTAACGGAGTGGGAAAAGGGTCTCCCCAACCTTCACTATCTCACTCCTCTTTCCATGGCGTTGATCCCACCGGAGCTTGCTTCCGCTTTCAGCATCTCCCCAGAGCCTCACAGTACTTTCTTCGACGTCAACCGTGCCTCCCACAACACTCTCTCCCTTCTCTGAAACAACTCCATTAAATCCATCAAACCGTATCCTACGAAGTAGAAGACAATGAAGAAGACGAAGAACCCGATCGAGACGGATCAGGTTCGGATTCACGAAAACATCAAAAAATAGATTCTGTTTTGCAAATTCCGATTGAGTGAGATTGAGTGATATGAGAAGAAGGAGAGAAGATCATGTGGCGGTTAGACTGGGTGAGATTTGAAAAGAATGAGTGATTTGAAATGAAAAAGGATGTGGGAGTGAGATTGGGTGTTGGTGTTGGTGGTGATGGTGAATGTTGATTGCGAAGGAGGAGAGAAGATCAAAGTTGCTGGTGAAGTGAAAGGGAGGAGAGAAGATCACGTCTCTTCCATTTTTCTTTTATTTTTTTTATTTTTTTAATTCAATAATTACACACATTTTTTTTATTTTTTTAATTAAAAATTACACACGTGGCGTCCTACTCACTTAAGTGAGGTGCCACGTGTGCATTGACTTGGTCAAAATTGGCTTGGGGGTCAAAAGTGCAAAAGAGGCTAAACTTAAGGGGCTGATTTGTTATTTTTTTTATAGGGGCCAAAATCGCAAATTCGTGATAATTAAGGGGTCAAAACTGCAATTAAGCCAAAATAATATGGAAAATTAAACCAGCCGACATGGCTCCCACGCCAGCACATTCACATTTATTACTTGCCAATCCATAAACCTCCACGTGGTCTCAACCATCTCTAATTCAATGATGATTCGAACAAAACAAAATACTAGTTATTATATGCTTTTTATGGCCGACATGCTTTAAGTAATTTAAAGTCCATAAAATTGGTTTTAAAAAGTCCATAAAATTAATTTTAATATATTTTAGTATTTTTGCACAGATTAATTGTTTGCATCATTACTGTATTAGTACTAAATTTGTCATTGAACTTAATTTTAGCTTTTTCTTTTGACAATTTTAAACTTATATATTCTTGTTTAAAAAAAACTTATATATTCTAAAAATATGTTTAATTAATTATATATATATATATGTGTGTGTGTATTACTTTTTATTCAATTCAATTTTAATCAATTTTGATTTGTTTTTTAAAAGGAATCAAAATTAATTTTATAGCATTTAATTTAATTTAATTAATTAAAATCAATTTTTTTTGTTACATAATTAAGATCAATTTTTGCTTGATACTCAATCTGATTTAAGAAAGAATAATGCTTAATATTATTACTTTTCTTATAGAATTTAATATATTTTTCTATTTTCAATTTTTTTACTTTATTTCATATTATAAATCATTTTTATTATCTTTTTAATCAATAATTTAATTTAATTTAAATATTAAAATAAAAAGATCGTTTTTCTTGGGTCAATACAATACATTGAAAATAATATAAATTGCAACGGAACCAATCAATTAACCAGCTCATACACTACACAGTCCTATAGTTTGGGTCCTCCCGCTAGATATTTCATCATTGTTTATTTTGTTCTTTCTTGATCACAAATTGGGAAGTAGAAAATGTGGAACAAAATGAATTTTCAACAAGAAGCAGTTCAGGTTATGAACTCAGATTTCAAAGACCTGAGTGAAGTTGCTAGCAGACTAGTCAATCATTCCATCAAATTCGCCGGTATAGGCGGCTTTGGAGCTTCTTTCTTTGGATTCTTTGCTGCTGTTGCTGCTATGTACGTTCCCTTTAACTCTATCCGATATCGACACATATAATTACATTGAAATTATATGTATCCGGTGTCCGTGTCTTCACTTATCATCATTTGCAATTTTATTCAAGTGTGTATTAATTCTTTCATTTTTTGCAACTATGTATAAGAGTTTATTTTGTAAATTGATGTTATATATGGATTGTGTTATTTACTTGTCCAACATCGTAGGTATGTTTAAGGTTGTTGTTTGTGTGTCTAAAGTTCATGTCTCCCAATTAAAATGTTTAGGATATTTGTTTTTGCTTCTAAACCTTTGTTTCAGACTTTGATCAAATTGTTTTTTCTTCTGTCTTTCCTTCCTTACATATTTTCCCTTTATTATTGAGAAATTTGAAGTACTCGGTGTTTTTGTGGATTTTTTTTTAATAATCTATTTGTAGATTAAGTTAGATTAATTTTGAATAGAAACAAATTATTTTGGTGGGGAGGTAAATAAAGTATGTTCCTAGTAATCTGGAGTTCGGATACGTTCAACCTTCACGTTGCACACGTTTAACAATATAAAATCATATCTGTAAGTTATATCACATCTCTGGTATGTCTAAAGTATATTTCCTCATTGATATCATAGAAAAAGTATATACTCCTATAGTATATATTTCCTTTAAAAGAAACAAGTGGACAATAGATCTTAGTATGTGGAGAAGATCCATTTCCAGACAAGATATTAATATTAATGGTAGGGTAGGAGGGGTACCTATTCTCATGACAAAGTTGGTAGTTAATAGTTATCATGTGGCTTTTTTAGTGGTTAGTCTTGAATCGTTGTCACTGTCTTTGTCCCAACAAAATGAAGAATTTATCACTGTAAAAAAAACGTATTGAATTGCCAACGGCAGTGAGAGTACTGTTTTTTGACTTACATCTTTGAATAATTCATTTTTCACGATGTTTTTTTCAGTGTGCAAGAGTATCGAACCTAGGTCACTAAGGTTGAAGGTAGAGTTTCAACCAAGTGATTCTAGGATAACCAGCTACTGCTGGTCACCATGTTTCACATGCTGTGTTGTTCTATGAGAATAAGAATGAATGAAAACTATAGTCTTTCTATGACTTCACTGATTATGTTAACATGTTGTCTGCAGTTATTTATTGGTTTTGGATCGCACAAACTGGAAGACAAACATTCTTACATCACTACTCATTCCATACATTTTCTTCAGCTTGCCTTCTATAGTTTTCGCTGTCTTCAGGTGATTTGTCTTTCACACTTTGATGTTATCAAATTTGTACCTTTATTTTTGTCTAATATTATTCTACTTATTTGCATGACTACGCAGAGGAGAGATTGGAAAATGGATTGCTTTAGTTGCTGTTGTTTTAAGGCTTTTTATTCCAAAGCATTTCCCTGGTATGTTACACATTTACTTGAACTTAACTGTATAGTCCTTCTTGGCATAGTCTCTATGAAAGTTATATTAGCTCCTAAAATATCTCCGTCATTATCTACAAATATGATTGGATGCATGTGGAAAACTTTTTTACACTGAATGTGCATACTAAAGAAAAATTCACTTACATTGCGCCACTTAACACCCATTGATTTTCTCGAATTCATGTTAAGCAGTCATATATGCTAGTATATACTCGACAAAGTAAGTGACACGGTGACCTTGTTGTCACGATCCACTTAGATACTCGGCAGAGTATGCAAGTGACAGAGTGACCTTGTTGTCACGGTCCACTGAGATCCATCCATTGTTGGTTCGATTCGTCCTTTAAAAAAAACGTAGGAGGAAATATTGAATATACATAATAACTCTTTTTGATTTTTTCTGCAGATTGGTTGGAGTTGCCGGGTGCTTTGATACTTTTGATTGTTGTATCTCCTAATCTAGTTGCAAGCACCTTTAGAAACGACCTTGTTGGAGTAATTGTGTGCCTTGTCATTGCATGTTATTTGCTGCAAGAGCATATTCGTGCATCTGGTGGTTTCAGAAACTCCTTCACTAAAGCAAATGGCGTGTCAAATTCCATTGGCATAATTCTTCTGTTAGTCTACCCCATCTGGGCACTCCTCACCATGCTTTTTTAAGTGTGAATTAAACCTGGTGTGTTCTGTAATCGTTTGATGTATCACCTTTGTTATTTCGTTTGCATGTGTAAAAATATGGAATCAAGTCTCATTGAGACACTTTTTGGCTACATTCAAATGTTATGAAATAAGAATGATGAAGGGGATTGACATAGCATCTTCATAGCTTCTTGTGTATACGCGCGATATAGATGATTTGCATTGATCCCTGTATGTTCTGCTGTTGTGCATTATTCAACATTTTATTTCTACGAAATGCACTTCAATCTAGATCAATTTAAAATTTTAATTTCTACCGAACTTCCAACTTAAGAAAATTAGTTTCCATTTATCTTCCTTGGATTCCTAATAGAATCAAAGCATTATTAACAAGCATAGGCTCAAGAGAGCCGTGAAAATACAATTAAGTTCAGGTTCTGCAGTACCACAATCTGTCATATTCTCATGGCTAAAATTATGGAGCAGATGACAGAACAAACAATCAGGGCAAAAATAACTTCAAAAGAACAAAAGAAGTAAAAAAACAGTAGTTGCAAGGTCCACAAAATATATAGCTTTTCAATTTTTTCAGATAATCTTATTTTGTAATCTTTTAGGAATCACTGAATGAGCATTTTATGCAGTTCCTATAATATACTGCATGTTTTGCTTATAGCTTTTTCACTTCACTTGATACAAGTTAAAATGGATTCTGAAAAACTGCCAGAAATCAGTATAATTTATAGAATTCCTGCATGCCACCTGACTCACACCATTGCTCCCTTTGCTTCCTTGTATAGTTGATCAATACAATCCTGAAATTGTTGGCGAAGAAAAACATTTTATTAATTTGTGTACATGAGCAACAATTTATTTAATTAGCTAGTAGCAAAAAAATGCATATTTTGGTAAAAATTTGAATCATATTACTAATTCAACTAGTTAAAATAACTAATAATGAAGATAAATTTGAACTGTGATGAAATAGAAAGTTAGTAGCTATACAATATTGACCAGAGAATAAGAGACAAACCTTATAGTGCTTTAGTAACTGTGGTCTCTTCAATTTGAATGTTGGAGTTATTAGATCTCTCTCCACATCAAAGGGAATTGGTTCCAGATGAACTGCTTTTACCAGCTCAAAACCTCTAAGCTAAGAAAATCAATCATGTCAAATGTAATCACTAGGATAAAAATGTAGCATAACATCAGAAATTAAGCACATGGTGGACATTGTATTTACATACTTGATGTTTCTGACCAATGCTGTTGAGCTCATCCAAAATATATTTTCTTGCCTTTAGATTTCCACATAAAGATTTAAAATCATCAGACAAATCATGCTTCACTGCCCAATCTTCAAGGGCCTGTCTTTCAGGGATCACAACTGCCACCAAGAAAGATTCAAAACTATTTCCATAGACCCAAATCTGTGCGCAGAATAAAAACTTCATACATTAATGGAATTGCATGAATTTGATCATTCTTAAATCTTAATTAAATTTTTCTCATAAAAAACTTGAAATCAAACAAAATATTATATGATTAATAAAGCAGAAACATACCGAAGCTATAAGAGGGCACTGCAAGTACTTGTTTTCAATATTCTCAACAGCGACATATTCTCCTTGAGACAATTTGAAGATGTTCTTTTTTCTGTCGATAATTTTCATGGCTCCATTTGGCAGCCATTCTCCAATGTCACCTGTAATGATTTTTCAAAGCATTCTAAAACACACAGCATTTATAGGCTAACTACAAACTTTAACAATCTCTAATTCTAATGCAGCGTTTATTAGAGGGAAAACAAAAAAGCGGAAAGATATAAGATCATGACAAACTCGCCATTAATTCAAACATCTACTAAGACAGTATGAGGACTTACCTGTATGAAACCAACCATCAACCATAACCTCTTCAGTAAGATCTTGACGCTTGTGGTAACCGGAGAACAAGGTGTTCCCTCTCAGGCAAATTTCTCCACGTGGTTGACTGGACAGTGCATCATATCCCATCTCCGGCACAGATTCAAGCCTTGCTTCAATGGTTGTCATGGGAACTCCAACCGTTCCCATCATAGAAAACACATTAGATATTGCACTGAAGCACCCTGAACAACATTCAGTGAGACCTGTAGCATCAAAATGATAATAATGGATTATCGTGTAGCCACTTCAATGGAATACACTCCTCGAGAATAAAAAAGTGAAATCAAATCATCATGCTACAACAGTTATTCTGTGTTGAGTGTTTTCATCACATTGATATAAAACAATCCACCTCTATTTTTAACCAAAGATTCAAATACTATAGTATACCATATCCTTGTGCCAAAGGAGATCCAAAAGTGACCCTCAGAAACTCTTCTACGTGCCTAGACAAAGGAGCAGCTCCTGATAACAACATTCGAACTCGTCCACCCAATGCTTGTTTTATCTATCAGTAAAATCAGCATTTCAAGTTTAAACAAAATTTCTGAACTAAAAGTCGAAATCACAGTTATAAAGTGGAGTACCTTGTCAAACACAAGCCTATCAAACAAAGGTGCTGCTTTGTCTTGTGGAAGACCATTAGTTAGATATCCCAACTTGCTGTCAAAGCATTCTAGATTAGTATACAATAGGATAGAAATTACAAAGGTAAGTGTCACAGAAGAGAGTTCAATAGCAAAACATACTAGTTATATGCATAATGAAACAACGCCTTTTTTAGCGATCCTTCTGATGAAATTTTGTTATTGATACCTTCATGTGCAAGTTAAGCTTATAGTCAATTTTCAAATGACAATGTAGTCACACAATCACATTTAGGATAAATTCAATGCTTAGAACATTATTAAATAAGGTAGATACAACAAGATTATAGCAGTAGGCATCAGCACAAGAAGCATTCTAGCCTTACCAGCGTAAACACGATCGTAAACTCGAGGAACGCCACAAAAAATAGTTGGTTTCAGTGCCTGAATATCTTCCATTAAGAATCTGATATCCTGCAAGAATCAACACAAAAAATTCCATGAAGAAAATACTTTTAGAGAAAGAGACAGGAATTACTATTAAGAGCTGAATCTGAATCCAAAGCTTACGCCTTGCCAAAATCCAATTGAGGCGCCCTTGTAGATGGAATAGGTCACCATTATCTGGTCATATACATGAGCAAGAGGAAGAAAAGAGAAGTACACATCGTCTTCGGTTGCCTATAAATAGTACATAGCATGTATTCGTGTCAACACTGCGAATGACATGTTAGATGTATAGAGAACTTCTATAATAGAAATTGAAACGTGAAGATTATCGTCGCTTAGCATGATTCACACACTTATAAATAAAGAAAAGCAAAAATAATTAATGAAGGACTTATAAAAGTATTATTAGATGAAACAAGTGAATCATAAAGAAAATGAAATATCTTACCCCTTTGTCTGTTAGAGAAAGCATTTGGTCAATGGACAACACTTCGGACATGAAAGCTTCATTCTTAATAATGACACCTTTTGGTTCACCAGTAGTTCCACTTGTGTACATGATTGTGCAGATGTTAGTCTTATTTGTCAATGGTAGATCCAAATCCAGATTTCCCTAGAGAAATTCAGATACAAGAAAAAATTATATCGAAATAGAAAAATCGCCTATTTGATCACAATGGTTCATCTTGTTAATTATAAAGTATTAACATCAATAACCAACTGAAAATCAGAGTTCCTACCAACTGAAGAAACTCTTCCCATGAGAAGCAGGATGCACCAAGTTCCTCAACTTCTTTCTTTTGTGTGGTTGAAACATTCCCAAAACTCACAATAGCTAAGCCATTAAGTTACAGAAGTTAATTGGTTAGTTACCATTAGAAGATGGAATAAAAGAACCTTAGTAACAAAAGAACATAGAAAGGCTGGACCTACTTTTAAGATTTGTACACCGCTCAAGACATGACAAAATCTGTGGAAACAAAAAAGGAAAAATAACAAACAAACAAAAGATGCTGAAAGATGTCCAAAATGGTAAGCTAATTATCTTCAAAAAATTCAATGGATAAATTAAAAGATTGACAGAAGATTGTGCTCCAAGGAAACAATAACGAAGAGCCAGAATGTAAAAGATTGTGCTCCAAGAAATAGAATGAACTTACAGAAGGAATTTTGCTTGGATGTACAAATGCTATAGAAACTTCAGCATGGTTTATGATAAACTCCACAGCATTAGGACCTGTTTATGCATAAATATATGAGACACTTATCAAAATCTTTTGAGTTCTTAAATTCAGTAAATAATAAAATTAAGTTTATTGAGACTGATAAGGGAAAGGTACAAAAACACAAACCTAGGGTGTCATATAATGGGGCATATGTTACAGCATAGCTATTACAAGCCTGCAAACACCAAATTTGAATCAATTCAGCAAAGTACTATTGCAATAATTAATAATGCAAATCATATCATATTATAACATGTTTAACATACTAAATGGCTGCTTAATTGGCTTCTAACTATGTATAACATACTAAATGGTTGCTTAATTGTAATTTTCGCTACAAAGATAAAGTGCTATACCTCCATTGCAATTATCCATTCAGGACAATTGGATCCATATATGCCACAACGGTCACCCTTGTGATACAAGAAATACGAGTTAGATTAATTACATAAATTTCATAATACATAGTATAGTCTGTTAATAGAGGAAGAACAGTTACAGGATTGACACCACGGCTCCTCATGGCGGAACCAATTCGGACGGCAGCATCATAAGCCTCTTCATATGTGACCCATTCATAGGGACCAACCTGCAAATTCAATTGAATTCTCTCATAATTTACCTAATTCAACACAAAACTGATTTTGGTGGTGGTGGTGGTGGGGTGGGGGGTATGGGGGGATATTTGTCATAAATTCTATATGGGTCCATTATTAATGTGTTAATCAATTAGAATAATTAATGTGTCAGCAATCAGCATGTGCCTATTCAATATATCCAACAAATGCAACACAACAATAAAATTTGTAAAACAACAAATGTTAAGAGTTCACTCACTAGCTAGAGTAGTAGAGCATCTATCCCTTGCACTACTTTTCTTTACATTCTTAACTGTATTTCTTCTATTATTATAAATCAAATGCCTTGAGCTTGTTTGTGTCAAAAAGAAAGATTGAATCAAAAAACATCATCAACACAATTTTCAATTACTCTTCTATTATATTGTAATATTATGTGTCTCTAATTATAAACCTATTTTGATACAAACAAATTCGTATTATCACAATATATAAGTCCATTAATTACTAGATCCATTAGTTATTATTTCACAAAAGGTACAATTAATGAATTGACAATTTGACCACAAAATAAATTAATTTACTATTTTTTGGTGTCATTGTTTACCTAAAAGATTAAATAAATGAAATTTTGGAAACATAATACACAAAATAAGCAAATTTATTACACTACTAAACAACAATAGCTGAGCTAAAGCTAAAGCTACTCTAATCTTTTTATATAAAAAAAAATGTTAAAACAAAACAAAGCTACTCTAATCTAAGTAAATTAGTAACAAAAAAAAAAAAACGTGAATGAAAGTTACCTTTGAATCAGTTTTTTGACGCCTACCCAGCATTGGTTTGCTAGGGCACCTTGCTGCAGAGTCCCTGCACAAAGAACCATCAAAATCAAAGGCTTCACATATGCACTCAATAATGATAAAACAAATCGAATGATTAACATATGGCCCATTAGCTCAGTTGGTTAGAGCGTCGTGCTAATAACGCGAAGGTCGCAGGTTCGAAACCTGCATGGGCCACTTTTTTTAATTTTTTAAATATTTTGAACTTGTACAAAGAACATTAGAAAACTGATTTCAGTGGAGCTTTTTTGAAGGATAGATCATGAAACTTTGCATGCTAATTTTGTATTTGATGAGAAAGAAAAAGAGTAGTTATAGTTAATAATGCAGTACCTGAAAAAATCCCATGGAGATTGAAAATGAGAAGGTAACTCCAACAAACCATCTTTAGCATAGATGCATCTATACACAGGACCTGCTGATGGTTTTTCATGAGTTGCAGGTCTTGCTTCTTCTACCTTCACAGTGTATACATCCACCATTGTGATTCCCAGCTATGATGAACAAATGAGGTGTTTTGTTACTAAAGTCTATCTCTGTGGGGGTAGTAGTTAGATATGAATGAATTTAACAAGGGATGGTGTTAGCAGAGTTAGTTGAGGTGAAGTGAAGTGAAGTGAAGCATTAAATTCCAACATTACGTTTTGGAATTGAATATAACTATTTTTCTCAGAGGTGTTTTTATTATTAGCCTCTTTTTTCCCTCAAAAAATAAAAAAAAATTATTAGCCTCTTTTCTCTTGTTGTGACTTAGCCTGTTTTGAGTAAGCCATCCACCTTATGCATTTATTTTGCCTGGGGAAGTTTGGTGAACCTTACAAACCTTTATATTTTATTTTATTTTTGAAACAGGCTTACATAACTTTGTATATCCCATCACATGGCCAAATCTGAAACAAATTGATAAGGGTGTATTTAGAACGAATCAATGACTTCATTATAAATCACGAATTTTCTACGCACAACTGCATCTCTCCTTTAAGAGTTTTATTCGTGCTGTATTTTTTGAGTTAAATTTAAACTAAGACCTTAAATCAAGAGTGAAACAATCCAAACTACCTCATTTAAGTGTCGTTAGATCAACAAAAATATGAATGATATACTTTTATTAAAAACTATTTAGTTACGTTAATAATTTATAAACTTATAATTTTCTTTCCAATCAATGTCTTCAAAAAAACTATTTATTTAAAAATGAGGAGACCAAAATTGTAAATTAGCTAAAGATATGCCTAAAATTGATTTTTGTTTTGGCCCAATAAGAAATATACGGGCATTGATTTTTTTTAATTACAATAAAATAAACTTCGTTCAAATATTGAAATAACGTAAGTCAAATTAACTATAAGTTGGAACATTCCCCAATAGATGTATTGAGTTTATACAAGGGGAAATTTAAAACTAGGTCCAATATAAAAGATGCATTAGATACCCTGTTTTTTCAGAAAACATACACTTACACACTTAACAATGCTTTAACTCGCGGTCAAGACTTACATAGTCGCAGACATAAATATTTTATATTTAACTACATACATTAACAATCACATCATTCATTTATTTCAACAATAAAAAGAAAAAAGAAAATATTATTCTTTTTTTATCTTTTACTACTAATGAGTGTAAAAAAAAAAAAAAAAAAATTGGTTGTGTTCAATCAAGTCTAACTCTTAACTCAATTCTTTCCTCTACAATTTTTTAATGTATGAATAGTCGATTCGCCTCTTAAAATTGTAAAAGGTCAATTTTTTTATCTGTTGACACTGTAAAATGTTTTACAAGGCATATGCATTAAAAAAAGTTTTTTTATTTATCAAAAAGAAATTAGGACAAAACTCCCTCAAAAAAAAAAAACAGACATTGAGAATTTGAAATTGGTTCGCTTGGTTCTTATAGTGGTGTTAGAATTTGTGTAAAAAATTCAAAAATGTCAATGACAAACGAATCAAGCTGGGTTGGTAGAAAAGCCGTGAAACGCATTGGTGGAATGTCCGACGCACTTTCAATCGCCGCCGATCTCGGTTTCTCCGTCTCCTCACCTTCATCTTCAACCCACGAATCACTTCATAATCCATCCACAGCAACAACGGGTGAAAAAGGTGAAGACTTGATCAGGGTTTTGAGAGAATTAACTTCTGTTCAAAGAAAAATTGCTGATTTACAAGTTGAACTCCAAGGGAGAAAGGTATGCATTTTGTTTTGTGTGAATTGGATTGGATCTGGATTGATTTTTATGTAAATGGGTTTTTTTTTTTTAACTGAATTTTGTATTTTTTAGGATGATAAAAATGTTGCACATTTGACACATGTGAGTGAAATGGAGAAGAAGATTGAGACTTTGGATAGGATTACTACTATTCTTAAAGATGTTATTCATAATAAGGTAATTTCAATTTATTATTGTTCTCATTTTTCAGTTGTTGATTAATTTTCTAGCTTTATTTATTATTCTTTCATTTGAAGGGGACAATTCCATCAGTCCCTAAATTTTAACAGTGTTGTCGAATAGGGGCAAGACTAGAGTAGTGATATAGCTTAGCAGAAATTTAACAAAACATGTTATTATGTGATATGTGATTTAGTACAAAGTATTGTCATATAGTGTGACAGAGATGAGAATGTTGTGTTAGATGTATGGTAAGACTGGATATGATATGATTAGAAATGAAAACAATAGAAAGAGAGTTGGCGTAGCACCTATCTTAGAAAAAAAAAGGCAGAAAATCAGCTTAGATGGTTTGGACACGTAGAGGACCAATAGATTATGTAGTAAGTAGACTAGATCAAATGGAGGGTGGTCAAATCGTTAGAGGCAAAGAAATACGTAGAAAACCATAAGAGAAACTATTAAGTAAGATTTGGGGATTAATGAGTTGGATAGGGATATGATAAATGATAAAACATTATAGCGTCGTTTGACCCATGAAGTCGATCCCACTTAATGGGATAAGGCTTTGGTTGTTGTTGTTTGTATCATCAAACAGCGTCTGTATCACTGTAGCAAAGTGGAATTTGAACAAATTCCTATTTTTCGCGATTCACGGTTGACGACATTGAATTCCGGCTATTATTACGTATTAATAGTTAAACAATAATAAGAGAAGATTATTAGGTTGTTGAACATAGTTTGTTATTGAAATAAGCTACTTAGACTAGAAAGTATTGTCTCATTTTATGTTTTCTTCTCCTCTTCTTTTCATTTAATTAGTTCCTAATTCCTATTTTGGCGAGTCATTCAGATATTCCTATGTGCTCAGACATAATTTTTTTTTTCCAAAATTTGGCAGGATCGCATAATTGCTCGTCTGCAGCAGCCATATTCCCTGGATTGCATTCCTGTTGAAGCAGAATATCAGGTTGGTGAACACAGTTTGTTGTTGAAATAAGCTACTTGAACTAGAAAAGGCACACAAATTTGTTGATTTGGTGAACACTTGGACGTGTAATATTTTGGTTGTGTTAGTGGCATTACACATGGGTAAACATTTTATATGTTGTATTTAGTTCTTGATTTTACTAGATGTAGTCTATAGTGTGATAATTGTATTACTTTGCTTGAATGAAGTATGTTAACCATAAAATGTGGTGTCCAAGATAAAAACTTTATGAAATGACTTCAATGGAAGCTCTTAGACTTAGAAGTAAGAAGATCAAAGATTATGTTCTGCATTAAAAATTGTAGATTGAAGGACTTTATCTATTTGCTTCACCATTTTTATTATACATTGGAAATCAGGAATATAGTTAACCACTTTGTAGAACAACTAAGTGTAGTTGGGGCATCTGTTATAAAGATAATACCTATGTAGTTTGTAAACAGGCTTAAATATTTTTATGCGCTATGTAGTATCTGATACTGATCTACGTGATTTCATTCAATCATTCTCAAAAAAACTTAAGCTGTTCAACTGAAGTTTACACGTGCAAAATGTTTTCTACAACAAAATTTAATATAAGGATTATATTTAAGTTAATTTCTGAAATCTAAGAATTTTTACCTGTTGAAGTCCTCTTTGTCCCTGCTACTTAACCTATTTTTCCCAATGGACACAAATTTAATCTTAGGGTAAGCATAAGTTGCTTCAAATATTACAATATATCCTTCCACCGAACTTTAGTTGAAAATTGGTGTAAATGATAAACTATTATAATATTATTGAGTGTAATTTTCAGTCAATGTAAGATAGATTGTAATGCCTGTGTCATGTTTTTTAATTTATGCAGAAACAATTCTCTGAACTACTGATGAAGGCAGCTAGTGATTATGGTGCCTTGACAGCATCAGTGGCAGATTTCCAATGGAGTCAGAATTTTAAGGAACCTCCTTCAGTTTGGGGGGTATGCTTCTACGATCATTACATTGTTTCTTGATATTGATATTAGGACTTTCTGTTTCCATATAACTCAAATTAGTTTGCATTCCTGGAACCTAGGAACCTAGTTTTCACCTACTATCGTATGTTGCCTACCCTTAATGTCCGTGGTTGCTTGGATGCACCAATAACATAACTTAGTGACAGTGGATTTAGTTTTTATTCATCGTTTCTTAATTACTTGAAAAACTGAGGATAATTGGATCTGTATTTAAGTTTACTTGACATACCAAAATTGCTCTAAGTCATCAGTTAACCTGCAAATACCTACCACGAATGAATTTTGAAAATAGTTACGAGGGAAACTTTGACATGTGAAACATAATCCTGTGAACTTCTAATTTTTATTTTTATTTTTAATTTGATTATATTAGAAACTAAACTTGGTGTTCGTTGCTTGTGTTAGAACCATATGCATTGTATTTGTAACACATTTCACTGTGTTTTTGAAGGCAACAAAGTGCATAGAGGCACTACATTGAGGAGATCCCTATGAAGAATAATAGACAATAACTTTAGTGTTTTCTACTTGCATTTGAACCGAAAATCCCTTTTCTTTTTTCCAGGAGATGCTGCGACCAATTCCTGTAGCATTGGCATCTTGCACTCGGTACTTTGAAGCCATGTCAGCCAAAAGAGAGTCATTTGCAGCACTTCAAAAACTGAGAGTAGGCCAATTTGATTCATCTGTACCTATAACACCGGCCAGAGATCCTTCCCAAAGACTACCTGGAGTATCTGATTCCTTAACTTCACTTCCATCAGAATAATGGTACAAGCCAAAGGATCTTGTCTCACCCTCACTCGGTTGAAGAAGAGTCTTAGTTTTGCAACATCTATTTATCTTTTGTGTGATATATTATACTTCACCAGCTTGTGCATATCAATTATTCATGGAATACCTCTTCAGAGAATGGTTACTACAAGGCAAAGGATCGTTCGTGTAAAACTGTTTATTATCTTTTTGAGAAGTGAATCCATCTAGTGAATTATTGGTGTGTAATTTGTTGTAACTAAATAGCATCAATTTAAGTCAACATTCTTTTTTTATTGGTGAAATTAGAGCTGTCAAAATGGGCTAGCCCCTAAGGGCCGGCCCGAAGGCCCGAAAGCCCGAATAAAACGTATGGCTTGGGCCTAAAAATTACAGCCCGAATTTTTCAGGGCTTTTTAGCCCAGCCCGTAACCCGTTTGGGCTAACCCGTACGGGCTACGGGTAGCCCGACAGCCCGCGTAAAGGAAATTATAGCTCTCTTGTGTGTGGTGTGTGTGGCTCTCTCGTGTTGTTTGTGGTATGTTTTAATTTTGTACTGTAATGTTTGCGTTATGATTGTGTTGTTCGTATAAGCCTTATACCAACTCTTTTCTATGTTTCTATTTGGTTCTGTCGTTTTTCATTCCATTCCGAAAAGGCTTCATCTTAAAACAACATTGGAAAGGTATCCAGTCCTTATATAACATAGACCAAGATGTTTTTTCTCATGTCAAGCTTCAATTTCAAACATGTATCTATGTTCTTCTTTTTGTTCATGGCTTTCAATTGTTTCTCAATGTTTAAATCCAACGTTCAATTATTACCACAAGATGAAGGTACCCTTCATTTCTTTTTCATATGCCTCTAAAGGTCAATAGATGCAAAGTAGCAGCATTGAAGAAAAACGCATGGAAAAATTCAACATCACTTATGTAGTTTAAGCACAAAGAATAAGGTTTAACTTGTATGAAGAACATAAATTATCCTCTGTAAGTAAGAAGCTCACGGTTTGTGCAAGATATGTTGGGAATATTAAATGATTTTTTAAAAAAAAAAAAAAACAGGTTAGGCGGGCTGGCCCGTTAGCCCGGGAGCCCGTATAGGGTCGGGCTCTATCATTCCAGTCCGTATTTAAATAGGGCTTTTCAGCCCGGATCTAAAAAGCCCGTCACCTGCTCGGGCCGGCCCGAAATGGGCCGGGTAGCCCGTTTTGACAGCTCTAGGTGAAATGTTCTGGAAATATATTGGCATGTGATGAGCTGAAATTAAATGCGACAAAAACCACATATACACGTGTTTTACAAGATTCTCTGGGCTTTGCTTGCATGTGCTTGGTGTGCTTGGTGCAGTGACTAATATCGGCTTCCAAAGTTAATCTATATGTTTCATTCAGTAATAAAAACAAGGGCCGTGCTGACGGGCATTAGTTAAAAAGAAATTTTAAGTTGAAAAAGACACTTTTTAAACTTTTGATGCATCAACTATACAACTTCAAATACAAATAATACTATATTTAATTCCTTAACTATTGCCTTTGGGACACATGTTTGCATTTTCCTAAAAACAATCAACACAACACTACAATATCTTCACCTGTTGTATTTGGGAGATAAAAGAAAAAGGAACTTTGGGGCGTAGAAGATTATTAGAAGGAAAGATAAGGAGTGATTATGACAATCATTTGTTGTTTTGATATAAGAGCATTATTAAATAAAAAGGAAGGATTTTAAATGTCAAAATTCCCTACCGATGTTTTGATATAAGAGTTTCCCAATAAAAAGGAAGGATTTGAATGAAGAAAAATAAAATTAATTCAAAATAGATATGACTATTAACCCTTCGCTTTCTCCTTCCTTTCTCTCAAAATCCTTACTTCGCTTCCCCTCTTAACTCCCAAATACAACCTTATTGTCCCAAATTTCCAAGCTAATGTCTTTTTGGTTTGCTGTGTTTGATAAACAAGATAACTCTACAATCACATTAACACCTTACCTGTCCTTTCGTTTTAATACTTTCATGTTGCAGGTCTTTCACAGCACTCATCACAACAAACAAAAATAAAGGCAGTAAAACAAGCATCTATGTTTCGCAATTGGGTTATCAGCTTATCATTGTACAACAACAAACTGAACCAAACATCATAAAAAATTTCTCATAAGCTTGTCAATGTAGAAACATATGAACGGTAATATCAAGAAACTAACAATGTATCATGTCCTCACAATTTTCAGGGTTACATAAAAGCATTATTAGATGAAATCTCTCCATAACACAAGCACATATCCGCCTGAAGAACACTGCACCAATTAAAAAAAACACGTAAGGATATACAGAAACAATGTCAAAGAATAAGTGACATAAGTTTGCAAAACCGGTTAAAAAAAAAAATGGCATATTTTTTGTTTGCCACAGGTTGGAGGTAAACAAGGTCAAATTGCCAGGAAAAATGGAATATACAGAAAAGTGAGGACAAAAAAGAAAATACAGTATTACAACATTGAGACTGCAAATACACTAAATATCAGTTACTAGTTTTGAAGTTATAGGGATTTAAATAAAGTGAACAGAACTAACCCTAAGAAGATAATATCAAAATATTTTCATATCATCTAATACCTCACCTCAAGCCAAAGCTTACTAAGCTTTAAGCTTGTTATAAGTGTAATCTTTGAAAGAGAATAAAAAATCAAATAACATAATAACATATAGAAAACCAGCAAGGCATGTCACATGTGGAACTATCGAGGCCAAACCAAATCTAAGACACCAATACCAAACGGTAATTGACACAAATGTTGGGGTCAGATTGCATGTTGTGCAAAAAAAATGGTGACAGACCTAAATGGCACAAAATTGGGGCTCTAGACTGCACTTGGGATAAAGTTGAGGCCAGGCTGCAACTGTGACAACAAATGCCAAATCACAACTGAGACAAAACCGAAACCAAACTAGAGCCATGAAATTATTGCAACAAATGACCATGTTAATGCAAAATGTGAATTGGGGGCACTGACAAGCAGAATGAAACCGATAGCAACACCAAACAAGGCTGGAAATGCACCGTGTGGCCCTCAGGTGCAGTCAACAGGAAACTTCTAAAACTTCACATGAGTGTGTGGACCATGCCAGTGGCAAACAGAACGGGTAATCCAATAAACTGCTTGGAACAGTGAACAGTTGTATATGGAAGTGTGAACTGACCCAAGGACGCTAAGACAGGTTGTAGAAGCAGCAGACAACAAAACTCGCTAAACAGAGACATCTCAAGAGACAAAAGGTGGCTAAAAGAACAAGCAGATAAGGAGCTTCAATAGTTACCCCATAAAGGAGTGATTCGGTGGTTTGGGGGAGGGGGAGGAGGGTTGAGTACTTGAGTTCAACTCCCCCCAAGTAACATTTCCAACAATTAATCAACTAGCATTTTCTCACTGAAAATGAAGTTACCCGGGAAAGCATGAGAAAGGGATGCTGTCAACCTTCTCAATATATCTGGTGTCGTCAGTGAAATTAAATGGTGGACACAGTGGAATGGTGTGGCAGATTGTCGCCAGTGAAGTTAAATGGTGGACACAGTGGAATGGTGTGGCAGATTTTTGGATGACCGACATAGGAAACCTGTGAAGGAATGTCCACCAGTGGTGGCACCAAAAGCCGCAATGGCGTGTTTATATGGCTGATTTTTGGCCTTGTGTCATACAGCACGGTGCTGTTCAGTATGGGTTACCCTATTTTGAAGGAAAGTCTTACCTCAGTTTCCAAACTCTACCTCTCTAAGGATGGCAACAATGCCCAGTGTCCAACGTCATCGATTTACCAGCACTGAGACAGGACGGCTACTGCCTTGATTTTGGACTCAATGACTAAGCCTACAGGAATGGGAATGGATTCAGATTCTTCCTTTCCAACATGGTAGTCTGGCAAAGGTAGGTGCAAAATTTGTCATAAATTATGCTTTGGACACGAAATACATCACAAAGAAAAGACGGCAAGCTCCATAGAGCAAGTACGATCTATACTAAAACCTGATAGGAATGTGGTGCTATGAGGTGCCTAAATCCCACATCAGGTAGTATGAGATGCTCGGCGGAATATTTTAGTGGCTTGATAGCTAGGTTTAAAGGGAAGTCTCCTCAAGTTCTTCAAAGCTTATCAATCTAGCAAATTCGACAAATTTAGATGTAAAAAAGGTTACAACCAAGAAACTTCCACTGCTATGTGAATTTCCGATGGCTAATGTAAGCAAAACAAACACATTGCTAGATTAACTCTTACCACCTAATAACTATGCACAAATACCAATATCAAAACCCAGACACAAATGACCCGCAATACACTATAGGCTATAGTAATCTATGTAGCACTAAAACTTCTGATGGAGGCGTGTCTGGTGTCTGACACCGACAAATGTGATTACATCAATTAATTCATTTCTTCAAAATTTCACCGGTGTCGTCAGTGTCATGTCCCGTGACCGTGCTTCATAGATAGTGATACAATCAAATTAAGCAAATTAAGCGGTATATATTTGGTTAACAGCTTAAATTTTATTGACAAGTTTTAAACCGCATAAAATATTCAACCATACAAAAACAAAGAAAATAATTCAACAAAAATCAAAACTTTAAATCGTAGTTGGGTGATAGATTACCATGAATACGAAAATCTAGAGCTCAAGCTTGAGTTCCTCGTTCTCGCGGTTGAGAAAATGAAGAATGTAGGGGGTGACACGAATAACAAGAACCCATGTTCCAAACATGGCGACATGAGATTTGAGCTGCTTCAGTGCCACAGCCTTGTCTGGTTTTCGCATGAACATTCCTGGAAACATGATCGCTACCTTCTTCTCCGATCGTAAAACCTTGTTCTTCTCTTTTTTAGGGTTTTTCAATTCCACAACCTAGCTTCAACTTTGTGATTGTGTTTTCTCTTTAGATTTTAAGTACTGCAGAAATGGGCCAGAACGATTTCGGCCCATTCAATTGTTTTCTTTTTAAATCATGAAAATTGCTTTATACACTAGAAAAATTACATCTTTACCCATCGGATCATTCCATCGGCAGTTAACTGCCGCCGCGTTTGAATCCATCGGCAGTTAACTGTCGTTGCGTTCTTGATGTTGCTGATTACAGCAACCTACTCTATACTGTTACATCATCTCCTCTTTTTCATATTTCCTCTTCCATCTAAATCTTCAAATCCAAATTTTTTTTCTACCCAAATCTTGTCCAAAATCATTGAAGCAACAATACTAGAAGGATTTAACACACATTTGACGTGAAGAAACAGGTATGCATTATTTAATCCGTTTTTTTTTTGCTGATTTTTCTGTAGATATTCGTGAAAACCTGACATGGGGCTAGCGGCAGTTAAGTGCCACTGTATGGGGACATCAGCAACTAACTACCGATGCAGCGGCAGCTAGGTGCCGATGGGAAACTTCAAAAAACAGGCTTACTGCCTATTTTTTTGATTTTTTTTTTTGGTTTTTTTTAACTTTTTTTAGGTTTAATTAATTTTGATATTGATGTTATTGCAATTGTAAGTTATTTATTCATAGTTATTTGTTGTTTATTTATAGTTATGGATGAAAATGCGGATGATGATCCGGTCGAGACAAAACCTATTTTTGTCGATAATTCCGGAAATGTCATACCGCCTAAGGTTGAAGCTTCTGTCGATGTTGAAGCTTCATTATATGTTGACTCCGGTGTTGTCCCTCTTGAGGCCAACGAAGTTGACACGGCTCATTTTTTTTCAAGCGAAATTAAATGGAAAGATAGAGATGACTTGCTTAATTGGGTATGTCGTCAAGCAAATAAGGCGGGATTTACAATTGTTATACGTATATCCAATTTGATCAATCCAATGTTGCAACTAATTTGTGAAAGGAGTAGGGGACCACAAAGTGCCGAAAAAAAGATTGAAGCATGAGGCAACGGGTTCAAGAAAATGTGGGTGTAAGTTCATGGTTCGTGGATATCTTAGTAGGGAAACAAATGATTGGAGATTGAACATTCTTAACGGAGTTCACAACCATGAGATGGAGCCAAGTTTAGAAGGACACATGCTTGCGGGTAGATTAAGGGAGGATGACAAGAAGATTGTACGTGACTTGACCAAGAGTTTGGTGCTACAATAAAATATTTTGATAAATTTGAAGACAAAAAGACAAGATTGCATGACAAATATCAAGCAAGTCTACAATGAACGTCAAAAAATATTCAAGTCAAACAGAGGTAACAAGACTGATATGCAGTATCTAATCTCAAAGTTGGAGGAGCACAACTATGTCTATTTCACCAGAACACAAAGTGAGAGTACTATTATTCAAGACATATTTTGGGCTCATCCAAAACAATTTTCCAACAGTTTTGGTTATGGACTCCACCTATAAAACCAACATATACAGAATGCCATTGTTTGATATAGTTGGGGTCACCTCGACCGATTTGACGTATTCTGTTGGTTTTGGATTTTTGACATCTGAGAAAGAGGATAATATTACTTAGGTTTTACAGATGTTGGTCAAACTTCTTAACTCAAAGATTAATATGCCTTCAGTGGTTGTGACTGACAGAGATACGGCTTTGATGAATGTGGTAGCAACTGTTCTCCCTGAAACTAGTGCAATACTTTGTTATTTTCATGTTGGTAAAAATGTTAGAGCAAAGTGCATCACTGACTGTAGAGTGAAACCGAAGGATGGGAAAGAGGTGAAGCCAAGTGACATAGTTAACAAGGTAATGAGAGCTTGGGATGTTGTTGTTGAATCGCCTACACAAGAATTATATGCAAGTGCGTTAATGGAATTCAAAAATGTTTGTAAAGATTTTCCAAAGTTTCTTACTTATGTCGAGAACACCGTATTGGATGTTGTGAAGGATAAAATAGTGAGGGCATGGACAGACCGTGTCTTGCATCTTGGGTGCAGAACCACCAACCGAGTTGAGGGGGCTCATGGTAAACTGAAGAAATATTTGAGCAATAGTGTAGGTGATTTTGGTACTTGTTGGGAGAAAATACATGATATGTTGGTGATCCAGTTAACTGAGATACAAACTTCATTTGGGAGGAGTTGTACTGTATTAGAACATAGATACAAAGACGTCATTTTGTACTCTGGGCTGGCTGGTTACGTGTCTAGGACTGCTTTGAGCTTTATTTTTGATGAAGAAAGACGTTCCAAGGAAACCTTGTGCATGGACAAAAATATTTGTGGTTGTGTGATAAGGACATCGTATGGGCTACCTTGTGCATGCACTATTGCTGTGAAAATCCGTGACAACAAGCCTATTCGATTGGATGAGATACACCGTCATTGGCAAAGGTTATGTATGGGTGAAGAAAGTAATGAAGATGGTTTTTCTGTCGAGGAGGAGTGGAATAGTATTCAGGAACGTCTCAAGAAAGTTTCTTATAAAATAAAACTAGAAATCAAAGAGGTGTTGCGTCAGTTGGCATTTCCAGAATCCACAATGGTTTCTCCTCCTCCAAGAAAAGTACCAACCAAGGGAGCGCCGAAAAAAGTGAGGTGTAAAACAAATGAGGCATCGACAAGTCGAATCCCTTCTTATTGGGAGCGTGTTGATTCCCAATTTCTGGATAGTCAATCGTCACAAACTATGTCATCATTTCCTAAAAGAAAGGGTGCTCGTATTGGCAAATCATCACGTTCCCCACTTCCACCACCTACTCGGTTTCCTAAGCTTAGCCCGGTTCCAAAGCCTACTCTGGTTCATGGTGTGTTTGATGTTTTGAGCCCTATTGACTATATGTCAAAATTCATGGTTCCATTTATTGAAAAAATTGTGGATGTTAAAGGCGATGAGAATTGTGGTTTTCGGGCTATAGCTGAGTTCTTGGGTTTCACCGAAGAAAGTCATGTCATGGTTCGTAGACATCTTATTCAAGAGTTGAAAGATCATAGAAATGATTATGTGCGGGTATTTACGAGTGAGGATCGTTTTAACTACATCTTAAATGGCTTGCATCCTCCCTCAAACAGTGGTGGTATTGCACTTGTAGATAAGTGGTTGACTTTTCCTGACATGGGTCACATCGTTGCAACTTATTACAATAGAGTTGTAGTGGAGTTGACAGGTCACGAAATCGGAAATTCGGAATCCTTTTTCCCACTTAGAGGGGTGCCACCGCTTAAGCAAAAAAACCCCATCATGTGCTTAGGATTAATTCCCAACCATTTTGTTCTTGTTTTTTTGAAAGATGGTTGTCCACTACCTCCATCATCTACAGAGTGGAACATACACAGAAGTGAAGAGGCATCGGCTTGGGAATTTGAGTTTTTGGATCAACAAGCTAGGTTCCAAGACCTAATGAACATTGAGAAAAGAGAGAATCCGCTCCCACCAAAAAAGTCAAACCAAGCCAATCCAATTGTGTGTGACACTCCTGAAAAAGCAAAGCAAGAATTTCAAGTTATTGCGGAAGATGAAGATGATTCAAATTGACTTGATGTGATATGACTGATTTTTTGTTTTTGTCGGTGTTCATCCTTTTTTTTGGTCGATATTACACCGACATATTTTTTGTGGTCGATATTGTAACGCCAATTTTTTGTGGCCAATATATAACTAACATATTAATATATATATATATATATATATATATATATATATAAATATATAACTTTTATGTGGTCGAATATGCACCTACTTTGTTATTGGTTATTACGTTTAATTCAATATTATTCTGATGTTTGATATTTCATAAACTTTTGTGAAGTTAAACATGTCTGAGGTTGCACAAATTGAAGCTCATGTCCGGTACTCTGCTTTCAAAAAGACAATTAAGGTTTTTCTAACTCCGACCGACACTATGGATGAGTTGAAGGAACAACTTAACCGTTATTTTCTCCATGTTGGCGAAAATCATCATACATGTCATGTATTTGCTCAGATGCCAATTTATGACCTGGGGGCAGATAAAGATGAAGACATGTGGAAAATGGTCTATTGGCCTCGGCTTATTCGTGACGATAGTGACGTTGGATTTATGTTTAGGCATATGGTTGAAAATAATGTATTATATCTTTGTGTTCGTTCCAACTGTATGTGCAACGAATGTCGGTAGAGATTTCATGTAATATTATGTAATGTGTTGTTGAATGTCAAACACTATTTATGTTTTTGGTGAATTTCAAACATTCGTGTAATTTTAACGAAATGTCGAATTGATTTTATTTTGGTCAATTGTGAAAGTTTATGTAATGTTCTTGCTTTATGAATGATTATAATTGATGTATAATTTGTACTGCCTTTGGAATTGTTGTTTTGGATTACAGGTAATAAATCGGCCGAAAAATGGCTTGCTTGCAAAAATAGCAGGTTATGTTCTGCATAATTGCCCGCAGCGGCAGTTAACTGCCGATGGCACCATCCCACGGCAGTTAACTGCCGCCGGGGTAAAAATGTCATTTACTGGTGTTTCAGCTTTGTTTAATGTGGGAAAAACAATTTTCTTAAATCATATCCTATTCCATTTTGTCCAGAAAGTAAAAGAAAATTTGCTTTTCCCCCAACAAAAATTGCTCACTCGCATGCAAACTGACGAAAATACCTCCAGCGTGACTTAAGTCACGCAGGTTATACATCAGCGTGACTTAAGTCACGTTCGCTATATCAACGTGACTAAAGTCACGCTGGTGTATAACATGCGTGACTTAAGTTACGTTCGGTATATCAACGTGACTTAAGTCACGCTTGTTTTAGGTAAGTTATCTTTTCTAGGGGTGTACATAGGTTGGGTCAACCCGCAAAACCCGGTCAAACCCACCCAAAAAAACCCCAAAAAGTGAGTTGGGTTGGATAATTGGGTGAGTATGGTTTTAAAAATGAAAAACCCATAAAAAATAACGGGTTTCGGGTAAAACCAGACTCAAACCCAATAATGCCAACATTTTTATTTTTATTTTCATTGAGAAGAAGAAGAATACAAAAGATTTTGGTCATAAATCAAGTCTAATTTTCAAAATTGACAAAAGGCATTCTCTATATTGAAAATCAAAACATGCTAGAGTTATAAATTTGGATGTTGCACTTTTTGGTTGTTTTGACGCTAATGCAATTTTATGTCATGCAGCTTTAGTTTGTTGCAAGTATTTTATGATATAATTTATTATTTGATATTACCATTTATTATTTTTTACGCTAAAATATAGTGAAAGTAGGTTATACAATTTTATTTAGAAAATAAAAAAGTTGAGTATTTTTTATGAAAAAAATACGAGGACTCGTCATTAGTCATTTAATATTAACAAAAAAATAGAAAAATAATTTGGATAGCCCACTACCCAACCCAACCCAAACCAGAAATTAGTGGTTTTGTCCAAACCGGCCCAATAGTATAACGGGTGGTTAATTTACCTCGCCTAAACCGGAGTACCCTATATGGTTCGGGTCTTGGGTTTGGTCAAACCCAACCTAAACCGACCCATGTACACCCCTAATCTTTTCACCAATTTTGCACAAAGATAATATTTTTTAAGACCCCAAATATAACAACAATAACAACAATTCAATCATAATCCAAAGTAAATCATAACTAAAAATACACAAGTATGCGTAATAAATTCCAAAATTAAAAGAATACTACAAATTTATTTGGTTATAATTGCATCTCTGTTCAAATAAACGAAGTGTTACGTTACATTATATTACGTTAAATTCCTAAGGATGTTGTATCATCATAATGTTGGATTAAAATTAAATTTATGAAAGTTTGCCGAAAATGTTGGCATTAAAGTGTGAAATTTCTGGCTAGTTAACATGTTCTGAATAAACAGGTTCTGACAAAAGACAAAATATGTAAATTGAAGTTCAGAAGCAGAAATAATAAAGTGCAGAAAGATAAAATCACAAGAGTTTGTTAATCCAGTTCGGTGTAAACACCACCTACTCTGGGGGATACCAATCCAGGAAGGAAATCCACTATAGGATTTAATCCTTAAGACTCAAGACACAGACACCCCTGTTCCCAGCCTAAGCAATTAAACTCCTCCTAGTCTGATTTCTACCCAACACGTTGAGTATTAGCAAACCACTAACTTCCTACCCAAGTAACAGCCCAGTTACTAAAACTACTTATGAAAAAACAAACCAGTTTTTGAAGAAACACTTCAATAACAGAACTTCATTCGTACCTACAGGCTTAGAATGAATTTACAACTCAATTAAACCTAAACCAACTCAAATTGAGTGGTGCACAAACAAAGCTTAAAGCTTACACACTAAGACTCTATTTTCTGAATTAAAACTCTCTAATTCGTACTTGATTAACAGCAGCAGCATTCTCCTTTTATAATCTTCAGCAAGCAAGATAAAAATGATTCCAATCTTCTGTTAATTGATTTAATTCTGATTTATGAATGGCTCAAAAGGAAACAAATAATTCTGCACTGAATCTGGAAAAGATTGCTTCAGAAAAATAAGAACTTCATAAAACGCGAGCCAAATCTTCAAAGATCTTCACCAATTTAATCAGCATTCTAGAACACTAATCCTTGAATAAATCCTTGTTAAATCTTGTTGAGTCTTTTGGTGTTGGCTGCATTGTTTGGCAAAAACCAAAGTATGGAATAGAAGCATTTCCTTATGTTGAACATTTCTTCAGTTACAAGTTTTCTCATTAGAAGCCATTCAGAAGCTGAAATCTACATCAGAAGCTGAAATGCTCTTCAGAAGCACTGTAGCACTTCAGTAGCAGTTTCAGGTTCTGAAGCCAGCGTTGACTTCTGTTGACCACATCAGAAGCTGGGTTTGCTGGATTGTTTTTGCGTGTATCTTGGGAGATTTAGCAAGGAATTATCTTTGTATGATTGCTTCTAGAAGGCTGGTTTAATTGGAGAAGATATCTTTGAAGATTTGATTCAAAGTTATGAAAATTCGTATTTTCTGTTTTAAATCTTTCAAAGATTGGATGCAGTTTTATTTGTTACATTATTGGTTCAATCTTATTCCAGTAACAAATCAATTCAGAAGATTTGGAGCATAATTAAGAGACTTGTTGAAGGCTATATAAGGAGGAGTGCTGCTGCTATTCAATATACGAATATAGAGTTTAAGATCAGAAAATTGAGTCTTAGTATTTTAAGCTTTTAGCTTTATTGTGCACCACTCAGTTTGAGTTGGTTTAGAGTTTTATAGAGTTGTAATTCATTCTAAGCCTTTAGGTACGAATGAAGTCTTTGTGTTTTTGAAGTTTTCTGAAAAACAGAGTGTTTTTTAAGGGTTTCAGTAACTGGTTTGTTACTTGAATAGGAAGTTAGTGGTCTCTAATACTCAACGTGTTGGGTAGAATTCAAGACTAGGAGGAAGTTAATTGCTTAAGCTGGGAACTGGGAGTCAGTGTCTTGAGTCATAAGGATTAATTCCTATAGTGGAATTCCTTCCTGGATTGGTATCCCCCAGAGTAGGAGGTGTTTACTCCGAACTGGGTTAACAAACCTCTGTGCCTTTTTACTTTCCTGCACTTTAATTTGCTGCCTGTGTGTGTTTGTGTTTGTGCTCTGTTTTGCAAATTATTGTGTCCTGTGTGTTGTTCAGAACCTGTTTGGTTCAGAACCTGATTTCTCTTTAGTATTGCCTGGCCAGAATTTCAATTGGCATCAGAGCAGGCACCCTGCCTGTAATTTGGGTGAGATCCAGAGGACTTAATATCTGGCAAGCATGGATAGAGAATGAGGCTATGTCAATAGACCACCGCTACTAGATGGCACAAACTATGAGTATTGGAAGTCAAGGATGTGTGCTTTTCTAAAGTCTATTGACAGCAGGACTTGGAAAGCTGTGATTAAAGGCTGGGATCATCCTGTGTATACAGACAAAGATGGTAACAAGACTGAGGTTCTGAAGCCTGAGGAGGAATGGACCAAAGCTGAAGATGATTTGTCACTGGGAAATTCAAAAGCTTTGAATGCTATCTTTAATGGTGTTGATCAGAATATGTTCAGACTTATCAAACAATGTATTGTGGCTAAGGATGCTTGGGAAATTCTGAAAACCACTCATGAAGGAACTTCTAAGGTGAAGATGTCCAGATTGCAGCTGCTGACTACTAAGTTTGAGAATCTGAAGATGAAGGAAGATGAGAATATCCAGGATTTCTATATGAATGTACTTGATATGGCTAATTCCTTTGATTCTCTTGGGGAGAAGATGTCAGATGAGAAGCTAGCGAGAAAAATCCTCAGGTCCCTGCCCAGAAGATTTGATATGAAGGTGACAGCAATTGAAGAGGCTCATGATATTTCTGCTATGAAGCTTGAGGAGCTTATTGGGTCATTGCTCAATTTTGAAACTGCCTTTTGTAAACAGACTGAGGAGAAAGGAAAAGGTGTAGCTTTTAGTGTGAATTCTGAAGCTGATGATCAACAAGAGTCTGAGGAGGATGACTTATCAGAAGCTCTAGTGTTGCTGGGAAAACAATTCAACAAGATTCTGAAGAATGTTAACAGAAAAGCCAAAGCCAAAAGTCAGAACTTCAGATTCAACAACAAGAAGCAACAAACTGATGAGAAAAAGACAAAGTCTGAAGAGAAAAGTAACCAAGCCAAAGGCGTGCAGTGCTATGAGTGTGAGGGCTATGGGCATATCAAATCTGAATGTCCTACTTTTCTTAAGAAACAGAAGAAGAGCCTAGCTGTTGCATGGTCTGATGATGGTTCTGAAGAAGATGATGTTAGTGAATCTGATATGTGTGATACTGGTCTGGTAGTGAGGTCAGGAGCTATCTTGAAGAAGGAACCTGCTTTAGAATCTGAGACTTTTTCAGAGTCTGACTCAGAGTCTGAAGCTTCATCTGTGTCTGAAGCTGCTAAAACCTCATATGATGAACTAGCTGACAACTACAGGAAGCTGTATACCAGAAGTGCTGAGGTTTGCAAACAAGTTTTGGATCAGAAGGAGACTATTTTTCAACTGGAGGCTGAAAAAGGAGAACTTCTTGTGCAGAATTCAGATTTGAAAGAAGAAGTGAACCAGTTAAATTCCCAACTTGAACATATGAAAAAGCAGGTTAGAATGATGAATACTGCTACTAATGTGTTGGATGAAATTTTGGGTGCTCAGCAACAAGGAAAAACTGGATTAGGCTTTGATGATCAGACTCAGAACTCCAAACAGAAGATTCTTGTTAAAGAGTTTGTTCCTGCCACTAAAACTGATAATCCTATGATTGGAGCATCTCAGATGAGACCTCAGAAACAATCCCAGATGCAAGCTCAGAAGCAAGCTCAGAAAAGACCTCAGATGCAAGGTCAGAAGCAAGTTCAGATGCTACCTCAGAAGCTGTCCCAGAAATTTTCCAAAAACAGAAGGAGGAGAAATCATCCATGGATTTGTCATCATTGTGGAAAGAAAGGGCATATCAAACCATTCTGCTTCAAACTTTATGGCTATCCTGAGCATTTTCAGTATAGAAGAGTGCAACCAGCTGACCCCAGACACAATGTTCAGAAGGTGTGGAAGCCCAAAGTTCAGAATGTAGGCCTTATAGCTCACACTTCTTTGAGAGCAACTTCAAAAGAAGACTGGTATTTTGATAGTGGGTGTTCAAGGCACATGACTGGTGTGAAGATACTGCTGAGCAGTATCAGATCATACTCCAGAAGTTATGTGACATTTGGAGATGGTGTAAAAGGTCAGATTCTGGGTATTGGTGATTTGATCAGAGAAGGTTTGCCCAGACTTAATGATGTGCTACTGGTGGAAGGATTAACCTCTAATTTGATCAGTATTAGCCAACTTTGTGATCAAGAATTGAAGGTTAATTTTAACAAACTAGAGTGTATTGTTACTGATCAGGAAGATAAGATTCAGATGAGAGGCTGCAGATCCAAAGACAATTGTTATTTGTGGGTTTCTGAAGAAGAAAGAAGTTTGACTTCTTGTCTTATGAGCTCAGAAGAAGAAGTCAAGCTCTGGCACCAGAAACTGGGACATCTGCATATGAAAGGCATGAAAAAAATCCTAAGTACTGAAGCTATCAGAGGTGTACCTAATCTGAAGATCAATGAGGACAATGTTTGTGGTGATTGTCAAATTGGAAAACAAACAAGAAAGTCTCATCCCAGATTAGTTCACCAGGTAACTACTAAAGTACTAGAACTTGTTCATATGGATTTGATGGGACCTATGCAAGTTGAGAGTATTGGAGGCAAGAGGTATGCTTTTGTAATGGTAGATGACTACTCAAGATTCACATGGATCAGCTTTGTTAGAGAAAAGTCTGACACTTTTGAAGTTTTCAAAGAGATGTGCATTCAACTACAAAGAGAAAAGGACTGTGGCATAGTCAGAATCAGAAGTGATCATGGCAAAGAATTTGAAACAAGAGCTTTTCAGAATTCTGTGCTTCTGAAGGTATAAAGCATGAGTTTTCTGCACCTATCACACCTCAGCAAAATGGTGTAGTTGAGAGGAAGAACAGGACTTTAGCAGAATGTGCAAGGGTTATGTTGCATGCTAAGAAGCTGCCATATATGTTTTGGGCTGAAGCCATGAACACTGCATGTTATATCCATAATAGAGTCACTCTGAAGAAGGGAACAACTTGTACCTTATATGAACTATGGAAAGGAAGGAAGCCTACAGTCAAATACTTCCATGTTTTTGGGAGCAGATGCTACATTTTGGCTGACAGGGAAAACAGAAGAAAACTGGATCCTAAGTCTGATGAGGGCATATTCCTGGGTTATTCAGTGAACAGCAGAGCTTATAGGGTGTTTAATTCAAGAACTAAAGTTGTGATGGAGTCCATTAATGTGGTAATTGATGATCTGACTGCTGAGAAAGATAGAAGTGAGCCTGAAGTTGTTCCAGAGTCTGAAGCTTCAGAAGAACAAACTTCAGAAGCAGAAAAGCATTCAGAGTCTGAAGAAGCAGAAGATCAACCAGATCAAGTTCCAAATGGTAAAGGGCCATCAATTAGAGTTCAGAAGGATCATCCTAAAGACTTAATCATTGGAAGCTTAGATCAAGGTGTCAGAACCAGGAGATCAGATACTACTGCTACTGATTCATGCTTTGTGTCCAAGTTTGAACCCAAGAATGTGAAAGAAGCCCTGACTGATGAATTTTGGATTGAAGCAATGCAAGATGAGTTGAATCAATTCAAAAAGAGTGAAGTATGGGATCTGGTTCCAAGACCTGAAGGGTTGAATGTGATTGGCACTAAGTGGATATTCAAGAATAAAACAGATGAAAGTGGCACTGTAGTCAGAAACAAGGCAAGGTTGGTTGCTCAAGGTTATACACAAGTTGAGGGACTTGATTTTGATGAGACCTTTGCACCTGTGGCCAGACTAGAATCCATAAGACTACTGTTGGGTGTATCCTGCATTCTCAAGTTCAAATTATTCCAGATGGATGTGAAGAGTGCATTTCTGAATGGATATTTGCAAGAAGAGGTATATGTTGAACAGCCTAAGGGTTTTGTGGATCCTAAGTTTCCAGATCATGTGTACAAATTGAAGAAAGCCTTGTATGGACTGAAACAAGCACCAAGAGCATGGTATGAAAGACTGACTCAGTTTCTTGTGGCTCAAGGTTACAGAAAAGGAGGTTCTGATAAGACCTTGTTTGTGAAAGATGAAAATGGGAGTCTGATGATTGCTCAAATTTATGTAGATGATATTGTGTTTGGAGGAATGTCTCAAAAGATGGTCAATCTGTTTGTTCAGCAAATGCAATCAGAGTTTGAAATGAGTTTGGTTGGAGAGCTGACTTACTTTCTTGGGTTACAAGTCAAACAAATGGAAGATACAATCTTCATTTCTCAAAGTAAGTATGCCAAGAACATAGTGAAGAAGTTTGGAATGGAATCTGCTGCTCACAAGAGGACACCAGCTGCTAC
The DNA here is from genome assembly GCA_018208015.1 of Medicago ruthenica. Taxonomy (NCBI): domain Eukaryota; kingdom Viridiplantae; phylum Streptophyta; class Magnoliopsida; order Fabales; family Fabaceae; genus Medicago; species Medicago ruthenica. Next base: position 84,176 of record WNNG01000293.1, on the reverse strand, counting down.
TCACCTGAAGTTGACTAAGGATGAACATGGAGTTTCAGTAGACCAAAGTCAGTACAGAAGCATGATTGGGAGCCTATTGTACTTAACTGCAAGCAGGCCTGATATCACATTTGCTGTAGGAGTTTGTGCAAGATATCAAGCTGATCCTAAGATGAGTCATCTGACACAAGTTAAAAGGATCCTAAAGTATGTGAATAGCACAAGTGACTATGGAATCATGTATTCACACAGTTCAAGTTCTGAACTGATGGGATATTGTGATGCTGACTGGGCTGGAAGTGCTGATGACAGGAAGAGCACCTCAGGAGGTTGTTTCTTTTTGGGAAATAACTTAATTTCATGGTTTAGCAAGAAGCAAAAATGTGTGTCATTGTCAACTGCTGAAGCTGAGTACATTGTTGCTGGGAGTAGTTGCTCACAATTGGTGTGGATGAAGCAGATGCTGGAGGAGTACAACATTGAACAAGGAACTATGACAGTGTTTTGTGACAATTTGAATGCTATCAACATCTCTAAGAACCCAATACAGCATAGCAGAACTAAACACATTGATATCAGACACCATTTTATCAGAAACCTTGTGGAGGATAAAGTTATTCAGCTGGAACATGTAGCTACTGAAAAACAAATTGCTGACATTTTCACAAAGGCCTTGGATGCTAAGCAGTTTGAAAACTTAAGGAGCAAGTTAGGTGTGTGTTTGCATGAAGAGTTATAGCAATTACTGCAGACTGGATGTGAGGAAGCTAGAGTACCTGCCAGCTATGCCTTTGCTAAGTGTGATCCTGAACCTAAGTCAGAGTCTGAGACTACTTTTGGATATGTAGTTTTGGTTTCCTATTTGAAGTCTGAGATTTGTCAGAATTTTGTGGCTAAAAAGGGGGAGAAAATCTTATGTAATGTGTTGGCTCTGATACCAAGTATTGCTGATCAGAGAATTAGTTCTAATTCAACTTTCAGTGTTATTCAGAAGTTGTGTGTGAAACTCAGTATTCAGAACCAATGCAACAAGAGCTGTCAAGTTGTTATTGAGGGGGAGTATGTGTCACAGGGGGAGTACAAGATTGTTATGGTCCTGAGTGTTTCTGTGATCCTGAGGTATGGTCCTGAAGAACAATAGTGTTTAGCTCCTGAAGTGTTGACTCTGATATGCTCTGATACCATAAATTCAGAAGTAAGGGGGAGTTTGATGTATGCTGAGTGTATGCTGAGTTGCAGGGGGAGTGTTTGTGATGATCAGGAGTTGATCAGTAGCTCCGATACCTTGGAGTAGCTCTGATACCTTGTTTGTGATGATCAGGAGTTGATCAGTAGGTTATGTGTGCTTCAGTAGCTGACATGAACTGAAGCTGGTTTGTGTTTCTCATGATAGTCATAAATGAATCCGCTGCTAATTACTATGTTATGATTGATCATTGTGGAGTTCTTCATTGCTGAGTTGTTTATAAGGGAGATTGAAGAACTTGGATGGTTTTAGCCAAAAATTTGCCAAAGGGGGAGATTGTTGAGTCTTTTGGTGTTGGCTGCATTGTTTGGCAAAAACCAAAGTATGGAATAGAAGTATTTCCTTATGTTGAACATTTCTTCAGTTACAAGTTTTCTCATTAGAAGCCATTCAGAAGCTGAAATCTACATCAGAAGCTGAAATGCTCTTCAGAAGCACTGTAGCACTTCAGTAGCAGTTTCAGGTTCTGAAGCCAGCGTTGACTTCTGTTGACCACATCAGAAGCTGGGTTTGCTGGATTGTTTTTGCGTGTATCTTGGGAGATTTAGCAAGGAATTATCTTTGTATGATTGCTTCTAGAAGGCTGGTTTAATTGGAGAAGATATCTTTGAAGATTTGGTTCAAAGTTATGAAAATTCGTATTTTCTGTTTTAAATCTTTCAAAGATTGGATGCAGTTTTATTTGTTACATTATTGGTTCAATCTTATTCCAGTAACAAATCAATTCAGAATATTTGGAGCATAATTAAGAGACTTGCTGAAGGCTATATAAGGAGGAGTGCTGCTGCTATTCAATATACGAATATAGAGTTTAAGATCAGAAAATTGAGTCTTAGTATTTTAAGCTTTTAGCTTTATTGTGCACCACTCAGTTTGAGTTGGTTTAGAGTTTTATAGAGTTGTAATTCATTCTAAGCCTTTAGGTACGAATGAAGTCTTTGTGTTTTTGAAGTTTTCTGAAAAACAGAGTGTTTTTTAAGGGTTTCAGTAACTGGTTTGTTACTTGAATAGGAAGTTAGTGGTCTCTAATACTCAACGTGTTGGGTAGAATTCAAGACTAGGAGGAAGTTAATTGCTTAGGCTGGGAACTGGGAGTCAGTGTCTTGAGTCATAAGGATTAATTCCTATAGTGGAATTCCTTCCTGGATTGGTATCCCCCATAGTAGGAGGTGTTTACTCCGAACTGGGTTAACAAACCTCTGTGCCTTTTTACTTTCCTGCACTTTAATTTGCTGCCTGTGTGTGTTTGTGTTTGTGCTCTGTTTTGCAAATTATTGTGTCCTGTGTGTTGTTCAGAACCTGTTTGGTTCAGAACCTGATTTCTCTTTAGTATTGCCTGGCCAGAATTTCAAATCTCGCCAAGATTCGCACAGAAATAACTTAGAAAAAACCAGCTTCTGAAGAAGTCAACGCGGGTCAACGCGTGAATAGTGCTTCTGATGCTTCAAACGCACTGTTTCAGAGTCTGAAGGGCAATTTCAGCGTCTGAAGGGCAATTTCAGCTTCTGAAGCCTTTTTTAGGGTCTGAACAGCTTCAAATCAATTTTCTTGCAACTGAAGACTTCTTTTAAACATGGAGATGCATCCATTGAACACATTGGATTTGCCAAAACATGCAGCCAACTTCAAAATACTCAACAAAGTGTTTTATACTTAGTGGAAAAATTTGCAAGTCTCGTTGAAAACTTAAAAGAATGAAGAGAACACAACACATATATTCTACCGAATCAACTATATAAGTTATCACATCGAATCCCTTTATATAGGATGAATTATGACAAAAAGGAATGCATTACAATATATTTGGGAGATTTTTTAGAGATTTGAGAAGTGAAATGAAGAAGTGAGGTTCTGCCTGCGTTATAAATGAATGCAGCGTGACTTAAGTCATGCTGACATCTAGCGAGTGTGAGTTAAGTCACACAGGTCAAACATCAGCATGACTTAAGTCATGCAGGGGTATTTTGGTCATTTTCTTCGGGAATGAGCATTTTCGTATGGGGGAAGAGCAATTTTCAAAGTAAAAACTAGGCTTAAACGCACTTTTCACCCTCTAGCTTTTAAAGTGTAGCGATTTGGCCCCCTATTAAAAAAAATGGCCAAAGACCCCACCCATGTTTATCCCATTTTGCAAAACCCCAATTTTGGGCACGCCACATGTGTATTTTTTAAATAAAAAAGCCACATATATATATATATATATGAATTTAAATAAATAAAAAAAAAGGAAAGAATGACACATGAATTAAAAGCCAAAAATCTTCATCTTCATCTTCTGGAAAAAGAAAGCAAAAATATTTTCATCTTCAATCCCTTTTTCTTCATAAAATCATTAAATTGAAAACCAAAAATCAGAACTAATGTCCATCTTCAACATTTTCCCTTTTTCTTTACTCTATCTATCAAACAACAACAACCCTTTTTTTCTTTCTCAGTAACAACAACACTCATTTCTTCCACCACAACTTCAATCCAATTGTCCATCCTCATTGTTCTTCATTCGCTCATCACTCAAATCCTCTCACTTAAATCCTTAACCCTACATCCCCTCCTCGCTGTTTCTTGAATTTGACACTCATAGTCTCTGATTCCACCACCACACAGATGGAGGGTTATTTTTGCACATAGTGTTATGACTGTTATGAAGAAATAATTTGGGGATTTCTCGGTTTTAAAGGACATCTCCGGGTCCAAAAATTACAGAATTTTTGGTGGTCCAAAGTGTGAGTTTTGCGCCGGAAAGTGTGAGTTTTGCTCCGGTTTGGTTTCGAAGATGACATATTCGAAGGGAAGGGGCCGGAAACTCCCAACTTATGTGCGCCGGAAAGTGTGAGTTTTGATAGGATTTGCTCTGGTTATGGTGGTTTCGTCATCATGTTGTTGCGGTGAAACGAGTCGAACCTTCATTGTTATGAATTAGGTTTATTGTTTGGAGAAGGATGAAATTGAAGCATCATAGAATGTGTAGATCTGGAGATTTGATATTTAAACATGATAAACATTCTGAAATATGAAATTGAAACAAGGAAAAGAGAATTAAGAGGTTATTGGGTTGATGAATTGTAGAATAAGAGAGTTTAGAAGAAATATGAAGAGGTTTTTCGATTGTTGATGTTGCCATGCACATAATTTTGTGAAGATCCTGGTGAAATGATGAAGATCACATGCTTCTTTCTGGGTTTCTTTCCTTTTTTTATTTTTTTTAATTCATAAAATACACATGTGGATTTTTATTTAAAAAATACACATGTGGCGTGCCATGTAGGATTGACCAAGTCAAAATTGAGGTTTTGCAAAAGAGGCTAAACATGGGTGGGGTCTTTGGCCATTTTTTTAATAGGGGGCCAAAATCGCTACACTTTAAAAGTTAGGGGGTGAAAAGTGCGTTTAAGGCTAAAAACTATATATATTAGTCTAACGTGTCTTTAGAGAGGCATAAATGTAAATATTTTGTAAGCGTAATCTTTAAGGAAAGTTGTTGTTCCAACTTCAGCATGTGTTATAAAACACCAGTAAATTATGCATTTACCTTCATCGGCAAGTAACTGCCGCCGGATCTATGTGTTAAAAATGTCACAGCGGCAGTTAACTGCCGATGAACAATGCACAGCGGCAGTTAACTGCCGTCGGACAGGTTTTTTAGCAATTTCAAAAATGGGAACAACAACTATCATCTTTAAGCTCAAAAGTCTTCGCTGGGTTAAGGCATCACTCCCTTGTCCGAAATTTCTTTCATAAAGAAATAAGTAGTATATAGTGCACGACTATTTTTAACCACTAGATCGATAAGTTTTAGTAAATATTATAGTATATAATATCATCTACACCAAATTTATACAGTAAAAATTAAACATATTTCTCTCAAAATAATAAACAATGTATAAATAAAAACATGGAATAAGTATTAATATAATAAAACAAAACAAAACAGAGATCACGTAGACTTATCGGTCCTTAAAATTGTTGTAATTTGATGTAGACAATCGAAAGAAACGACCAAGAAATCATGAATGATGGATAACTTGCAAAACAATAAACTGTGAAATAAAACTTGAGGCGTCACAAAAATTGCCCTTGCAAATTTTCCACCTTATGTGCACAAATCCCCAAGGTACAAGAGACCGTTCTTCAATAGCAGAGGTAATAGAATAGCTTGAACCTGACAGACGCGACAATTGTAATCCAAAAACTCGATATTTTGGAGGCGATAAAATTACTGTTTGGTGTTATATTATTCAATATGTGTGTGTGAACGTTTTCAATAATGATAGTATGTTACTCGTTAAATTAAATATAAGCAGTAACAAGTGACAGTTTTATTTTTTTTCCAACAAAATAAGGAACGTGTGTATATTATTCAAAAGTGATGGATGATAGTTACTTTATATTAATCTATCATGGAAAAAAATAGGTTAAATAAAATATGAACGTTATTGTGTGTGTGTATGGGAGGGAGGGAGGGAGGGAGGGAGCGAGAGAGAGAGAGAGAGAGAGAGAGAGAGAGAGAGAGAGAGAGAGAGAGAGAGAGAGAGAGAGAGAGAGAGAGAGAGAGAGAGAGAGAGAGAGAGAGAGAGAGAGAGAGAGAGAGAGAGAGAGAGAGAGAGAGAGAGAGAGAGAGAGAGAGAGAGAGAGAGAAGCCTTTGACCCATTCAAGAAAAGAGAAAATGTGGTTTTTAATATTAATATGTTAGTTGAGTTGATAGTTCCTAATAAATAGTGGGTAAATAAACATAACTATAGGAGCTTTTTGAATTTGTAGTCAAACAAACAGTCGAGTAAAATAAATCTTGCTTAGATATCGTGTGGTCAGACCAACATAAATGAATAAAAAATTGAAATCTAATAATAACTAAAATAATATAATAATCTCCACATATTACAAAATTTAATAATAAAAGTTTAAAAATAATTTATTGGGTAGATATTGTAGATGTAATGCATTAGAGCTATGTAACAAGCTATGGAAATAGTCATAAATTGATCAGACTTAACACACAGCGAATTGATTTAGCAAACTATGGAACCGATGACATTTGTTGTATGTTAGAGGTCTCACAATCACATTACACCCACACAATTCTTGTTGTTGCACCGTTTTACGCTACTAGGTCATGTGTGTGTCTGGTATTCATGAATGCTTTAGAGATTTCGCCAAGATCTCATACAAACAGTCCCACTTGACACCCGCATAGGCGATTTAATCAAGTCTATGTTGCAAATTCATTAAAAGAGACTGCAGTAGAAAAGAGACCACTTGAATGCAGTGTCTAGCCCTTACTCAAGTACACCATAGAAAAGAGACCATAAAAGATAATTTTAGTGCTAGAAAAACTAACAAGTGAATTGTCCTTACTACATTTAACCTTTTTCATGGGATCTCCAATCATAGATGTAGCGTTCTTGTCACTTGTTAATTTTAGTTAGCTTATCCCCTCAACGTTTCACCAATTTATTTTTTCCTAAGGGATTTGTTAGAGGATCAACTAATATCATTTTTATCTAACTTCACAAGTTAACGTAACCTCTGAATTAAGTAGATACTCTTGAAACACAAATGACAAAGACGTGAATTTCTTTAATCATAAAATATCGATTAAGATGTATCTAAGTCAGTTATGTTGAAATATTTTATTATTTAATTATATTCAAATGTCATTATACATACAAATATCTTTACAATAATTATATTAGTCATTTATCAATTTAGAGCATTAATTGATTAGTGATCAAATTAAGTAATAAGGCTAATTAGGTTTCTATTAATTAATAATACGGACTCAATATGGGTGGAGGTCTGGATGACCCGTTAACAGAATAGTGGGAAACCCTAATTGACTCAATATGAAGAGAACTTGATGCATAAATGTACTGGTTGAGAAAGAACCAAATTAGCCGCCGCTAATTCTTGTTTGTGTGTTTCAGATCACCGTCTCCTCTCTTTGTTTATCATTGTTGTTGAGAAGGCTGTCATCGAAGTTTCATCTAGGTATTCCTAACATCTAATTATTAATATCCTTGATAAATCAAACATGTTGCAGATCCTAGTTTATATGCATGCTCATTTGTTTATTCTGCAAAAGATTTAATCTTTATAGAGCATGTATTGTTCTTGATGAATTACTAAATTAATTCCAACAAGTAATCATAAAATATCGATTAAGATGTATCTAAGTCAATATTTTTTTTATGAAGCTAACGAAAATATATTAAAAATCAAGGACAACTTCTCTAGCACAAGGTGTGTAAGAGCAGCTAAAGACGAATATGTTGACATTACAAAGTCTGAACCGCTACAACAATAAAAAAAGCAAAATTAAAAAACTGCCTTTAAGCTAGATAAAGGATTCTGCCGACAAAAGAGGTAGTCAAAATCTAATAAGACATAATACGATTTTAACCACCAATAAATCTGCAGCTTAACCTTTTCACACAAAGCTTGAAATTGTTCACTTTTTTGTGTATCTAAGTCAATTATTCTTATATTTAAAAAGTTTATAACGATAAAGTTGTTATCTACAATAAATATATACACTTAGTTGACTAAACGACAACATTTTCATTTAGGATAAAATAAATTCACTTATATGTTTATTTCCATTGCCTCTATTCTATTAACATCATTGTATTGTTTTGATACAATGACTCATCCACTTTAAACAGTGTCTCACACATTGTCAATTCGACTTCCATAATACACTTCACAAAGGAAAAAATTAAATCCAATTGTAGATTTGTCATACAAGTATACTTAGAAGACTTTCAAGCGATAAACCTCCAAAATGAATAACAACTCCATGTGTTGATTTATTATATAGTTTTACCTGAATAATGCTAAAGTGATAACACTCCTACAGTAACCTCTAAAAAAACACTTCTACATTGGGTAAAATTAACTCTCCATTTAGATTGTCTATCAAAAAATACTTGGAAGGATTCATAGCAACAAACCCCCACATCGGAGAAAATAAATTAAATCCACATAAATATTGATTTTCGTATAAACTTACAAAATTATAAAATATTATTGTATTATTCTACTACAATGACTAATGCACAATAGACCATGCACATTTTAACAAGTTAAAAAGTTATCCCAAAAATATTTATACAATTAAATCATTAAACAAATAACGCAATAATCGTCCATTAAATTTGGAATTTGTACTCAGATTGAGAATGATGTTAGCTCAAAATTATTCAATCAAATTTTGGAATCATAGAGATACTCAACAATTTAATCTCAAAATATATAAACTCTATATAGGTTTTCCAATGTAATATACTTGTAATATACACTATAACACCATTTTATGATCTAACAATAATTACAATCATATATAAAAATACCAAAGTTCAATAATCTTATAGAGGATACAACAATTTAAGACTCTACAAATTACGACATACACTTCCTCACTCGATATCACCTAATCAAAGCTTACTTTTTTATTACAATATGCAAGAACTACATTTTTACATACACACACTCAAACAATGAATGGTGATTGATGGACGAAATTGGCAAGTGTATCAAATCGTAACAAGTAATAAAGTAGTAAGTTTATCGTTCTCCATAGGGATTGTCGTTCAACTTAGTAATTAATTAAACCTATGTCAAAAGATGAAAGTAAACAAAAATGTATAGAATTGCAGAGTTTAATTGCCCTGCTCAATGCAAGATTAAGTTTTGTGATTCAGATGATTAACGACGATTAGGGAATCCTCGAATCCTCCCTTCGTCTTTATTGGAATTATCTTTTAAAAAACAAACAACTTATGCGGTACTTACTTTGATTTAATGAGTCAAACGGTAAAACTCATACGAAGTTTCTTTAAATAACTTGTGTAGCACCAACATAGAATTAGGTCATGTACTACGTTTGTTTAAAGAAAAAAGTAATGACAGAAGGAGTTCAAACCTGAAACTTCCTAACCTCTATAAGAAGTGGTAATTAGAAAAGCCAATGTAACTGATATAATTTCGGGTTGTTAGGGCCTACTTTTATCCTATGGTTCAATCCCCAAGGTTACACGCGTAGTTAACCAATTGACGAAGCATTAATGAACATACATAATCTAATTTAAATTGAGCACAATCAAAGCATAAACTGAATGAAAAACTTTATTAATAAATTCCAACAAAAGAAGGAGGAATCTTGCCTTGGAACGCTGATGCCTGACCCTTGCTTTCAACGTCGATGTTTATGAATGAATAAAATAGTATGCAAGGGTCTCTATTTATAGCATGTTGTTACTTAGGGTTTAAGAGAAGAAAATTGGGCTTTGTGCATCGATCCAACTTGGAAAACAAGCAAAAAGCGGTTTTTACCCGCATTTGGACGCCTAGGCGCCTGGGGCTACACGCCTGGGTGCCCAAGGTAGTAGCCTCCCCTGTCCCCGGGCGCATGGGCTAGGCGCCTAGGCGCCTGAGGCAGCCCCTGGTGCGATTTCTTGTGTTTTCATTCCGTTTTCGATCATTATTCCGTCTGAAAACTCCTAGGAACTTGAAATGAATTTTATTCACTTTGTATTGTCTTCAACAACCTTCTAAAAACCCTTGATCTTCAATTTCATATCCTCGATCCTTCACGTGATGTCTTGATTTGTCGATTTACATGATTCTTCACTACAAAACACCTATGGAGTTGCATGATCTAGGATAAAACTGAATTACAACAACTCGAGTAAAAACAATACAATACAATATGTTCCTCAAACCACTGACAACTCCTCTATCTCTCATCTTATTTGTCTTCAAATGCTAAGAAAAATACTAAAAAACACAGCCAAAATGTCATATGATGCTCTGTCATCACAACCCAAAACTTAAACTGTTGCTTGTCCTCAAGCAACACGATAACAAAAAGTTAGAATTTACATGAATTTAAAAGAATATGACATACTTTTCCGGAGGCTTTCCTCAGATTGTCATTCCTCCCACTATCAGAATAGGTAATTAATTCGACGCACAAAGCGCACATGTAGATTTGCCTTAGTTTTTCAAAGGAATCTAGAATCATATTCATGTCGGAAGTTAACTATTGAACTATGTTGTCAATTAAGTTAAATTGTGTGACAATTCACATAGTATCAAAAAATTTAACTATGTATGCAACATTTTTCGTATGAAGACAGATGAATGGTCATTGTTTCTTCCATTGGAGGAGGGAATCATTACATTTATTCCATTGGATGATCCATAGATACATTGACATAGTATATATGTAAGAAATCAAGCTTGTCATATCCTATTTCATGTTGGCTTAATTGCACTTTTGCCCCCTATCTTTTTCCAATTGTGCGATTTTGCACCTCATACTTTTTTGAGCGATTTTGCACCCTATCATTTACCCCCTTTCTGATTTTGTAGCCCCTCCTGTGTTTTTTTGCTGATGTGTTGAATTTTGCTGACATGTCCTTGCCATGTGTGTAATTTGTATTTTAAAAAAATAAAAATTAAAATCAACCTCAAATCTCACTACCAACTTCAATTATTTCAACATCAGTTTCAATTTTTGTCCAATTTCAATTCCAATTCCAGTTTCTTTCCAACTCTCACATATAACTCTCACACAGTTTCTTTCCAGTTTCATTTATGTTACCTGTTGTGGACCTTCAACGTTTCACCTTTCATAGATCTGGGAAAGGCGGTTTAGGTTTGGGAAGTGACGTTGAGACCGGGCACGTGCGATAAGTAATAAAGAAAGCAAAGGGAAATCTGAGGAGTTAGAGCAGGGAACTATGGGCGTCCCTGCCGGGAAAACAAAGAGTAGAATTACGCGAAGGACCTCTAGCAACTTGGGTTTGGTTAACGCTGGGCACTCATAAGGCTTCCCTTGCACAAGTTCAGCCACACACACCTCTTCGTCTTCAGATTCAGGGGTCGAATCATACTCGACCAAAACTCGGGAAGCGCTGATTCATTCCCCCTAGTTGCTTTGGCCGGACCACCTTCATCAGGTTTTGATTTGCCTTTTCCTTTGCTTCTGCTTTTTGGTTGATTAGAGATCTTCCTAGCAAAAGGGAGAAAAGCTTACCTTAGCTACGGTTAAGTCATCACTTCAGCTAGTTCATAAAAGAGCAAGGAAGCACTAGTCCGAGGATGAGTATCGCAAGGTGGTGGTGGTGAGAAAGGTCGAATCTGAGATGAGGAGGGTGGAGAGGACGATGGTGGGGTGGGCTAGTGGTGGAGAGGTCGAATCTGACTATATTGATTTTAATTTTAATTTTGATTTTAATTATTTTAATTTTGATTTTTTTAAAAATACAAATTACACACATGGCAAAGACATGTCAGCAAAATTCAACACATCAGCAAAAAAACATATGAGGGGCTACAAAATCAGAAAGGGGGTAAATGATAGGGTGCAAAATCACTCAAAAAAAAGTATGAGGTGCAAAATCACGCAATTGGAAAAAGATAGGGGAAAAAGTGCGTCATGTTTGATTTTACCATGGACAATTCTTAAATGATATAATATCAAACCTTATAATCACATGATACACAACTTTCTTTGTTTATAAAAACCCACAACACCCATAGATTATTACCTCCAACGACGGATCTAGGACCTTCAGTTAGGGGGTGCAAATTTTTTATTTCAATTAATGAATATTAAAAAATATATTTATATAAAAATACTAAAATACAATGTGTGTGTGTGTGTGTGTGTGTGTATATATAATAGTGTACTTAGACATATCCAATCAATCAAACAACCGTTTACCTTTATGTCTTTGTCTCGACTTTGATGCATTTCTTAGTATAGCTCAATAAACCCAAAAATAATCGTACCTTATACTCTACTGAAAAAGTCAGAGAACCCATAGCTGAGGAACAAGGTTTATTCCTCAACGTCAATTGCTTGAAACAAAGTGAACCACATTTGAGGAAACTTATCTGACCTCAAGTAATGTCAACTTCCGTCAATAAATTTTCTTAGTCAACCTCAGCTAATTCCAGCTTCCATGAACAATGCGTTAAATTAGTCAAAATTTGAAATTCGTTGGGAATACAAGGCTTTATTTATTTATGGAAAGAATTTAATAAATTTATTTTATCTTCTATTGAAGATCTCTGTAGTGTTTGTTTGCTTTCTTCGTGGACTCTTAAACATGGTTTTCTCAGATTGTTTGATTTGTCTTCAGATTTCAATTCTAATAATCTTAAGCAATCATCGACTCAATGTTAGGCTCGTTTCTTGAGTTTTTCTCAAGAACACCAACATTCAAAAATTCTCTTTGCGATTGCTAATAGATTTGGAACTTTGATAAGTTCTAGATGCATGCTATTACATGTAAGGGTTCCTTTGATAGATATTTTGGCCATTTTACTACAGTTTTAATAGATATTAACTTGTCTGCTAAAATTAGAATAAAGTTTGGGTTGAAAGACAAGTTGAATATGACAGTCTGCCTTTTCTTTGTTCACGCTTTCGTAGCATTAGTCATAATCTATCCTCTTGTAAGCTTAATGTAAAAGTGAATCAAGATAATTAAAGAGATCATAGTTCGTAAGAATGGTTTGGACAAAGGAAAAAAGACTCATACTAGTTATGTTGGGGTTTTTCTTACTCATTATTTGTCAATACATTAGCAACACATGGAATAAATAATGTATTTACCAAACATGCATTGATGGGAAGATTGTTAGTGTTGCTATCATCAAACAGGAAGACATGTGCTCAACTGACTGAAGTCGCAGACGTTGAGGTGTAATAAATCGTGATTCAAATTAGAATTTGAGTTTCTAACATTCTTTTACGAGGTAAAATATTACACTTTGGAAATGACTCTCATGTACGATGATGAGACCACATAAGTTTCTTATAATAAAAAAATGAGTGTTGGAGAGAGATAGTGTTCCTAACACTCATAATGTTATTAATGAGGTATTTGGATCCAACTCACTTGATTCAACTAACACAAAACAACAAAGAAATGATCATCAATATCCAAAAATTTGTATTGTAGATTCTTGTAGTGACACAATGTTAGATCATAATTCAATATTCAAAACCATCGAACTCTTCGTCAGATCTTACATCCAATTACTATTTATACCGACAATGTCTCTAAATTTTTAAAAAAAATTTAAAAAAATCAAAGAGCAAAATTATATAAATATATCCGCTCTAGAGGATCGCCTCATAATATTTGTTATTGATATTAAAAAAAAATCTGTTATTGAGGCGATCCTCGTAATACTATGTACTTTTATTTTATTTTTTTCATCTATTTTGTTTATGCAAATATGTTTATTTTTTCCTATTTTTTAAAATATATATTAGCTTCATTTTTGTTTAACAAATTAGTCCCACGATTGTTTTAAAAGGAAAGAGAATTATAGTTTATGACCAACTTAATGGATTAAAAATAATGGCTAAATTACCCTAGGGGTCCTTTAAGTTATTTAATTGTAACAAATTGGTCCTTTAAGTTTTTTCGTATCACTTAGATCCTTTATGTTAATTAATTGTAACAAGTTGGTCCTTTAAGTTTTTTCCGTACCAATTAGCTCCTTTAAGTTATTTAACCGTAACAATTTGGGGTATTTTAGATCTTAAAATGTAAGTTATTCGGGGTCTAAAGTTACAATTAAATAACTTAAAGGACCTAAGCGTTACGAAAAATACTTAAAGGACCAACTTGTTACAATTAAATAACTTAAAGGATGTAAGTGGTACGAATAAAACTTGAAGGACCAATTTGTTACAATTAAATAACTTAAAGGACTTATGGTGTAATTTAGCCAAAAATAATATATTACTAGTATATTATTCTTCTTCTTCCATAGTTGAGAGATACGTTTATGACCAAATCAAATTTATTAAATCAAAAGTTTATTAAAAAGCAAAACCTAGTTAGACCAAGCCTTCACTCAAATCAAACTAAGAGCACGTGTAAAGAACAAGCAAGTTTCTGTTTGCAAACCTTAACCCTAGTGTAGGTAAATAACGGCCAAATTAAGGGCTATTTTCGTCTTTCTAAACCCTCTTTACCCTCCAACCTCTAAATTCTAGGGTTTCTCTTTTCCCCTTTCTCCCCAATTTTCTTCAATCCTTATCAAATTTTCAAACTTTCATCGGAACCCTATCGTCGGAGCCATGGAACTTCTCCCCTCCGACGAAACCCCACCGGAAACCGCCGCTATTCCCGAAAACCCCACCACCCCGATCGACAATTCCCCAAACCCTAACGGAATCGAAGAAGGTGTAACCCTCGACGTATCGGGTAAAAATCTGGAACTTCCGGTACCGGAGAATTCTTCAGACGGTGCAGTGGAGAGTTTGTACATGTACAAGAACGTTTACAGTTTGATTCCGAAGTCGGTGGGTGGTTTAATGCGTTTGAAAACGCTGAAATTCTTTGGAAATGAGATTAACTTATTTGCACCGGAGTTTGGGAACATGACGAGGTTAGAGAGGTTGCAGATGAAGGTATCGTCGCCGGGAATTGGTGGGTTGCCGTTGCATAAATTGAAGGGTTTGAAAGAGCTTGAGCTTTCTAAGGGTCCTTCTAGACCTTCTGCTTTTCCTATTTTGACTGAGATTGCTGCTCTCACGTGCTTGACCAAGCTTTGTATTTGTCATTTCAATATAAGGTTTGTGTTTTTTTTTTGGAGGGTTTTAGTTTGCAAGTTAATAATTGTCATTGATGTTGTAAATTTGTTGAAAAAATGTGTTTTTTTATGGAGGATTAGTTCTTGTGTAGTGTCTTACATTTTGATTGTTCACTGTTTTTTTGGAGGGTAGTTTGTGTGTAGTGTGTGTTTTTTACCTCTTATGTTATGTTTTTAACTTGTTTTAACTTAACTGTGTTTGTTGCTTTCACTTTTTTTTTGAAGGGGTTTAGGTTAATATTTGTTATTGATGTTGTGAATTTTGTTGCAAAAAATGTGTTTTTTTTATGGAGATATAGTTTGTGTGTAGTGTCTTTCCTTGTTCTCTGTTTTTGCAAGGTTTGTGTTTTTTACCTCTTATGATGTTATGCTTTTAACTTGTTTCAACTTAACTGTGCTTGCTTTCACTTTTTTTGGAGGGTTTTAGTTTATGAGTTGATATTTGTTATTGATGTTATAAAATTTGTTGTAAAAAATGTTTAAGGAGAATTAGCTTGTGTGTAGTGTCTTAAATTTTGTTGCAAATAATGTGTTTTTTAAGGGGAACGAGCTTTGCATTTGTCACCTTGATATAAAGTTTGTTTTTTTTTGCCCTCTAATGATGTTATGTTTAACTTGTCTCACTTTTTTTTGAAGGGTTTTAGTTTACCAGTTGATGTTATAAATTTTGTTGTAAAAATGTGTTTTTTTCGGAGAATTAGCATATCGGTAGTGTCTTACATTGTGATTGTCTTCTGTTTTTGACTGTAGATATCTTCCTCCGGAAATTGGGTGCTTAACGAATCTGGAATATCTTGATCTTTCATTCAATAAAATGAAGACATTGCCCTCAGAGATTAGTTCTTTGAAAGTATTAATATCCATGAACGTTGCGAATAATAAGTTGGTGGAGTTACCGCCGGCTTTGACCTCACTATCAAGGCTGGAGAGTTTGGACCTGTCAAATAATAGGTTGACTTCGTTAGGCTCACTTGAACTTAACTCAATGCATAGACTTCAGAACTTAAATCTTCAGGTACCTTGCTTTGATTTGTTAAATTGTGCTAATTCTGCAAAAATGGAGTTTTTTAAGTATCTGCGTTCTAAGATGGTGCTTTTGCTGCTTCTGACTTTGCTTTGTGTGAGGGTTTTTATGCCTGTATATACAGATACATATACTGGTTTTGCTTAAATACTCCTGCTTGTATCACGGGATTAGGAGTATATATTAAAACCCTGTATCCTTTTACAAATTCGTTGTGAAGAGGGAGGGGGATTAGAGAGGACTAGAGTCCAGTGTAGGACTTGGGGAGAGAAGAGAGAGAAACCGAAAGTTTTACAGAAAAAATTCAATTACATTAATGCCCATCAGTTCAGTTTGTTTTAAAATGAACATAGAGAGGACTAGAGTGCAATTTCACTTGAAATGAACACTCACCAGTACCACCCTTGTTCATGTAATGACGTGACACTTTATCCCCTAGATCTAATGTCCGTTTGCTGTTGGTTTATGAAGATCTTTTTGCTGCTTCTTCCTTCTTGGTTCTCTCCGTTTGCATTAATCTTCCTCTCCTTTAATTAAATTAAATAGTATATATTTATGAAATTTTTTGCTTTTCTTGTGCAAGGTGTCATCCTATAACAACACCATCGAGCCAGCAACTAATGCTTCTGTTGTGAGAGAGAGAGACATTTATAACTTGTTGAAATGTAAAATGGGAAAATATAACTTGATTAAGTTCAATAACCATTTATAGAAGAATAATATAATTATCAATAGAGAAAGAATGAGAAACTGCACACCAATCTAGATTTGGTGTGCCAAGGAAGGACCATAGCCCTTAAGTGCTATGTAGTTCTTGAAGTACTCCGGTATAGAGAATCCCATAGACACAGAGAATCCTAGATGAATTTAGTTCGTAAGCTGTTTATATAGCAACATTGAAGGAAACTGATGCCTGTAGAGCCTGTGTTTGGGGAAAATATCAAATTAAAAGGGTGAACAAATCAAACTTAAAAAAAAATGACAAAAGCTAGATTCTTGGGTTGATCATGCATACCCACACAGGCAAAGAGAAAGCAATATGGTGCTGCAACTATGAACACTGGGATTGAAGCAAACACAACTTATAATAGTATATGAAGCATTTCATAATTAGTACAACTCCAGATCACAGTGTTGATGCAGACATACATCACTCCATAATATAAAGAGAAGTCGGGGGGGAGAGAGGGTGGGGATGGGGGGTTATCAAGTCATTTGACTAATGGAGGGGTGACTACAGCCATACATAACAGTGTTGTAGCTGATTGCAAATGATAAACTGAGTTCACGTTAACAATAGTTGAGAGATCCGTAAATTGATCAAACAAGAGTGCTTTGCTGGTTAAGTAGCTGAACATGCTAATGAGATGAGAACACATCCTTTTCTATATATACAAATAGGATAGGAAACAAATCAATAGTAGGCAAAACAGACCGGCACCAATTTGGGATTTGAGTGCACTAAGCTCACCATAAAAGACAAAGGTTTGATAATGATTTAATCAAATACCTCAAGGGATCTCCGTGCAATGTCCCATAAAATCCTCAAGAGTGCATTCCCAAATGGCTGATTTTGTTTGCTAGCATCTGATGTGCAACCTATGTTGTGTTTCCTTTACCTGAATGTGCGTTTAATATGTATTTAATTTGGTGACATCTGACAGTGTTTCTCATGGATTGACCTGCGTTGGAGGTGCCTCTGTGCATCCAAGGTATTGATTTAGTAGATGTAGCTTGCCTATGTGAGTAGGTCAAACTATCATGATTATGATTGCTTGCAGTAGTGCACATATATCTCTATTTAACATAACTTCTGTGTGTTATTAGGTTCTAACTGTGTAATTTATTGATTTGGATTTTTTAAAAATTTCCTATGATTTTCCAATGGTAAAATTGTTTTTAACATATTTGTTTTTACATTTAGCACAACAAGCTGGCCAGCATTTTTCAAATTCCTTCATGGATGTGCTGTAATATGGAAGGAAATGATGGCGACGGATGCAAAGACAGTTATAGCAGTTCTTCTGTTGAAATGGATGTCTATGAAAGCAATTTGCTGGAATGTGAGGAAATCTTTTCTCATGGTGAGGCGCTTTTCAATATTCCCCCCCCTTCTTTTTGTGTATGCTCTTCCCTTCTGAATTGTGGATGATTAAATTCATGTGTTTAGATTGGAGTTTCACTTTTCTGTGAATTCTTTTGCAGGACCTGATAACATCTCATCAAGTGTATTAACAAACTCCTCATCTAACAGTAGATGTTTTGTGGCCTGGAAGTCAGGTAAACGGTGGAAGCGGCGACACTATAAACAGCATAAAACTCGTCAAGAGCAGAAAGCTCGTCAAGAGCGGTTGAATAACAGCAGGAAGTGGAAAGGTGTAGATCATGACCAATTGTTAAGCAAGAAGATCCACAGAATTTCTGAACCAGAAAATCCGGATACTCTTGTCTCTGAAAATTGCACAGAAACTGTCTCAGACAATGGCCTGGATGACAATCCTAAAAAAATATTCTCGGAAGAAGCAGCGCACAGCAATTTCATTGATAATGTCGACAATGATGAGGTAATCATTGAAAAACAGTTTTCTCAAGAAGATTGCTGCACTGCAGAAAGTAAAGATGAACGAGATGCATCCTCATGCTCCTTAGACAATGGGCGAAGTGAACAGGATGGAGCATCTTGTTCAGATTTTTTGAAGTGTAGTTTTAAATCAAAGAGGCATTCAGATCGGGATCTTGATAATCCTAAACCCTGCAAGTCTAGAAAACCGATTGGTGATGCCTCATTATTGTCTTCCAAGTACAGTAAAATTTCATTTTGTGGCACTGAGGACCATCTATCAGATGGCTTTTATGATGCGGGGCGTGATCGACCGTTTATGCCTCTTGAGAATTATGAGCAAAATCAGTGTCTTGCTTCTCGTGAAGTCATCCTGTTAGACAGGTATACTATTGCTACTACATATATTTGTGATTATTTTGGGGGTACAAGTAGATTAGTAATAGTAGTAGTCATTTTTATATGGTATCTTTTTTGCGATTCATTTTTATATAATATGATTGGATTGGATTATTTTGCTGTGTTTCAGACAAAGGGATGAAGAATTGGATGCCATTCTGCTATCTGCTCAGGCACTGGTCTCTAATTTGAAGCAGTTAAATGGTTTAAACAAACCTGGGAGCCAGGATGAAGTTGATAACTTGCAGACAGCATCGCTGCTTGCACTCTTTGTATCTGATCATTTTGGCGGAAGTGATAGAGGTGCTATCATAGAAAGGGCACGCAAATCTGTTTCTGGCTCAAACTATAGTAAGCCTTTTGTCTGTACATGTTCGACTGGAAGCAGCACGAGTATAAATGCTGCAACTGAACCAGTTGTAAATGCCATAGAAGAAGATATCAATCTTCCTAAGATCTCTGAAATATCTCTTGATTCTATAAAAAAAAGGCGAAATTCAATCATTGTTCCAATTGGCTCTGTTCAGTATGGGGTCTGTAGGCATAGAGCTCTTCTTTTTAAGGTGAGCAGTGTTGTTATATTCATAATATAATTTTGTTTATATACATATTTTAATGTGACTTTTTCTTTTTTGCCTCTTATTGCGAGGATCTAATCCAAGTTATTTTGTTTACAGTATTTATGTGATCACATGGAGCCACCTGTACCTTGTGAGCTTGTTAGGGGTTACCTGGATTTTTCACCACATGCTTGGAATATCATTCTGATAAAGAGGGGTGATACATGGGTTCGAATGCTTGTTGATGCTTGCCGACCTCATGATATTAGAGAAGAGAAAGATCCAGAATATTTCTGCAGGTATTTACTGCCTCTTAGTAAAAATGGATGCGCTAGTTCTTTTCTTATCATAAATAAGCAGTTTGGCTTGCTACATTATATAATATTTCTATCATTTGAATTGGTTATATTATATAATATTGCTTTCATATTTAATATTGATTTTATATGTTGATGTGTTGAAATATATATTTTGTTTTAGTTCTGTTTTGTTCCTATTATTATTAATTAATCAACAATCATTTGGTGTTTTAGCACGTGGATTCGGTTTTGAATATTGAATCTGATAGCATATTGTAGCATGCAAAGAGTATTGCGTAATTATTGGATACCGATTTTGTAGTTGATGAAGTTCACTTTAACTATGCTCGATTTGTTGTTCAAATATAGATTGTTATTAGTTCTGCTCCTATTATTTACAAGTAATTAAAATTCATTTAGAAATTTGGAGCTCGGGTTTGTTTTTGAATATTGGATCTCATCATATTGTAGCATGTAAAGAATATTGCTTATGCTAAAACAATGACGGCAAATCTGGTTCCAATTTAGTCAAAAGTATTTTGGAATCTAACCTCATATATAAAGTTAAAAAGATATTAGTGACTCTAATACTGTGTTGTTGTCTCCAAACTGTCGGTGCATGTAAGGTGTTCAAAAGAATTCTTGGTGTTAAGTTAAATTTCGTCAGTAACACTAATGCTTTTAGATGGCGAGGAAATATGAGATGATAGAAAAAATGGTTTGAAAGAAAGTGTGTAGAAGAAACATGAATTGAGTAAAAATGATTTTTTTTTTTCCGTTTATATCTCGTTTCTTTTCATTTTTATCTGAAACAATCATTGCATGAGATTTTTTTCGCTGCCCGGAAAACATTTTAAACTCTTGTATTTTTGTGGTATTATATGGGATTATTCAGGGTCTGATGACTTGGTATTTCCAGGTACATACCTCTTCGTCGAACCCAAATTCCTCTTTCAACTAGCATTCTTCCCAGTGCTGATAATTCCTTTCCATCTCTCTCTAATTGTGATGAACTTGAGAAAAAAGCTTTAACTACATTAGTTCGGTGCAAATATGGATCAGTTGAGGCTGCAGTGAAGGTATTTAATTATCCATAAATGGTAGTAACATGGTTCTCTTACTGTTTTATTTATTTTGATTGTTATTCCCGATCTTCTGATTTTTGGATATCATGCAATTTAATACTATCTTTTATGGTGTTGTAGGTGCGTACTTTGGAAGGACAGGAAAATTCAGCAGACAAAATAAAAAACTTTGAATATAATTCTTTGGGAGAAATCAGAATTCTTGGTGCTATTAAACACCCCTGTATAGTGGAAATATACGGACACCAAATATCATGCGTATGGACTATCTCAGCTGATGGTAATCCGAAGCATCGAGTGTTGAGATCTGCAATTTTAATGGAATATGTGAAAGGGGGCTCCTTAAAAGTAAGATTTTCTATATCATTTATGTTATTGTTAAGGTATTTTTGATTGTTTTATAAATCAACACTTCATTTTCTTATAGACCTATCTAGAGAAGTTGTCAGAAGCTGGTGAAAAGCATGTTCCTGTGGAGTTAGCATTGTATATTGCCAAAGATGTCTCATGCGCTTTATTGGAGCTGCATTCAAAGCACATAATTCACCGTGACATAAAAAGTGAAAACATTCTGTTCGATTGTGATAGGAAGAGAGATGATGGAACTCCCACTGTGAAGCTCTGTGATTTTGATAGTGCAGTGCCACTAAGATCACCTTTACATGCATGCTGTATTGCTCATGTAGGAACACCTCCTCCTTGTTTGTGTGTGGGAACACCTCGATGGATGGCTCCAGAGGTCATGCGAACTATGTACAAGAAAAACACTTATGGATTGGTAAGATCCTTCAACTTATCAGCCATTTATTCGATCATTTTACGTGGCATCAAGTGTTGTGTTTTTTGGTCTGAGATATGAGTAATACTAGGAATTTTATATAATTACCTGAATTCTAACGTTCAAAAGAATAATAGTTTGTGTCCATTTTTCTAGCTATTGTCAGTGATCAATACTAACTAGCTTTTGACTATAGCTTATTCTGGTTGGCTGTGACTGTTAAATTTTTGAACAGTTACTTGGGTAATTTATTATTCAGTATATGGCTGAAGTCTGTGTATCTTGGATGCTGTTTTAAGATATTTTGACTTGTGAAATAAATAAATTATTGAGGAGAGAATGTATTTTGTAAAATTCTTTTTTGTTTTAGATTATTATACTGAGAAGATTAAGGGAATCGTGATTAAAAGATTTCATCATTATATGATGTAATACATCAGATGTATAATGTTAACAGGGACTAGGTTCACACCCCATTTAGGGTTTATAGATAAAATGCCTATTCCAATTTCTTATTCTGTAGATAATATTCTATAATCTTTGGTTCCTCTTTTATTTGTATTCCCAATTGCATAATTTCGAATATGTGTTTTTGGACACTAATTTGGATGGGTTGGGCACGTCATGTTGTACGTACATAATATGGAAGAGATTACAAATCATTTTTGGATAAAGAGCTGAAGCAATAAAAATAATTCAATAATTTTTAGAATTTTTAGTCTTGGTTCCTAGTACAATTTATGGTCTGTTTACAAAATTGTGATCTTATTGTGCTCCTCATTTTTTGTCATGTATACCTACCTAGTATAAATTTTCTGTTCCATCTCTCTCTCTCTCTCTCTCTCTCCCCCCCCCCTCTCTCTTTTTTTTTTGGGGGTTAGAAGCATAAGTGCTCATGTTGCTTATTGACATTGATTTTATGCTGTGTCTAGAAAAGGAGTAATTTGATCCGTCTCTTGTTGGTCCTCAAATAAGAATATTTTTTTTTTGGTAAAAAATAAGATTAGTTGTATCGTGAAAATAATTCGGTTTGCTGTGACCAGACATCATATTTATCTTTGGTCTTAATTTACGTTATTTTGCAACAGGAAGTTGATATTTGGTCATTTGGATGTTTACTTCTGGAGATGCTAACTTTGCAAATTCCATATTTTGGAGTACCTGATTCACACGTCCATGATAGTCTGCGGGTATGGTTGTATTTTCTTCTAGATGGATGTCGTTTTTTGAACTCCACGGGCATGCTTGTTCATTGCAACCCCTGTTTTACTTAATATTTTTACTAATGATCGATACAGATGGGTAAACGACCACAACTAACTGATGAGCTGGAGGCATTGAGTTCAATGAACGAACCCACAATGATTCAATCTGGTGAAGAGCTGGAAAAATCAGATGCTGAGACAGATACATTAAAGTTCCTTGTTGATTTGTTTCATAGGTGCGTGGAAGAAAATCCAAATGAACGACCTACAGCTGAAGAAATCCATGAAATGCTGCTTGGACACACAAGTCGCATACAAGTTCAAAATGTTAAGTGAGATTTAGGCAAGCTATTATTGGAGGGTCCCTGTCCTGGTGGATTATATTATCAGAATAAAAGTTTTTCATTCTTTATAGTGTGTTGCATCTTACACAAGAATAATTCTTCTTTCTAGGTTTTAGTCTTCAGTGAGTTGTATTGTATTTTTTGTAAAAGTTTCAAGACTTGGATCCATGCGGCTCTAATATTATCTGACAGAGATCTTTATTTGTAGCTAGGTCTCTTTTCAGGTTGTAAGTGTTGAGACAATTATTAATTGTTGCTAGGTCTCTTTTCAGGTTGCAAGTGTTGAGACAATTATTTATGTAGTACAAACATTCTGCAAGTGGGACTGATTAATTTATTGACTTGAATTGTAAGCTGGTTCAAAGCACAGTATATCCTTTTCTTTTTCACAATTGTATTGTCAAGCAAGATATGCGTGGGTTTGTTGGCTGTGTTTTTGCTTCTAGAAATAAATTTGATGAATAAGAGTATGCATGGTTGTTTTCTCAGGGTTGGATGCATATGACTTATGCTCAATTTTGTCGAAATAATTTTGACGAGCATCAAATGCAATGTTTGCCTTCTCGTGAATATTTCTGGTTTCGAAGAATCAGCTGTAAATATTTTTGACAGACCTCGTATAGTTGCAAGATTTAATAGCCAAATTTGGACTAGACATAATATTTTTTCATGTTGAATAAAATAGGATGAAAAATAAGTGAGATGGTCTTGGATGGTTGTTCATTGGCAGGAAAGGAAGGATGCACCTATCGTAGGTTGATTTTTGAAATGCTGAGAGCATTTCAAACTGAATTTGTTTTACCTTGCTTTAGACTCTTAGCTTGGAGCAAGTCTAATATTAATTGTCATGAAATATTTATGACCCATCAAGCTCTATATTTCAACCTATCTAATTTTTTACTTGCTTTCACATGCAGCATTTGGCATGTCATAATGACACTTCTTTAATCTTTTACCAAAAGAAAAAGTTGGTGTCCTTTTCATCTAATCTAACTATTAACAATTAATTAGGGAGATTTTTATTGGACACAGCATTGTAGAATGACACAATCTTCAGACAGCTTGTACTCTTAATTATTTAAATTTGTTTTATGGGGTTTCATAGCAGATACTTAATAACCTAGCTGCTAATGGAATTTGGAAGTTGATATGTGGTCTTGGCATCTTTACACTAGAGTGCATTTAGTAGCTGCAACTTTGGACCACTCTACTCACATGACACTTCTACTTATCTCTCCCCCCCTCCCAATATCTGCTATATCCTTAACAGGGACCAGGATCTCTCCGTTACATTAAAAAAATCACTTACATGTATAGTGTTCTTATGCTATGTAATTGTAGGGTTCTAAAGGTTGCAATTGAAATGTTTATTGATCATCTATCATATTATTGTTTAATTTATTTTAAATCTCATTAATATCTAAATACAAACTTACATGCCATTAGTGAACACAATACCAAAACACTCTCTTTGCACTAGGTTGTGGACATTGGACATATAACACAAGTGAAAGTGCTTTTTAAGATGGTCAGTTCACTCCTCAACATGCAGCATTGAGGACTGAGCACTCAACCCCATTTTGAAATTTGCTTGTGATACTTAGCATATTGGTATTACTTTTCACGTCACAACTAGGAATGAAAAATGACTTGTAGCAATATTTTGGACATTTGTATTTTGCATCAAAAAGTAGAGTACACATGTGACAGAAAATATAATATAACTGAAGAATGGAAAAATCTTTTTGGCTTTAGATGCTGCAATAAAATCAATGTTTGCTTTACATAGGGTTGTGATGGTGCCGATTCCTTTTCCTTCTCTTGTCTCTATTTTTCTCTCTTCTGACTTGCTCAACAGATTTTACTACAAAAGTATAACTAGAGATTGTGACCCTCTAATTAACCAAACCAAGCATGCTTCTTTTCTCACAAGTGGACCACTTCTGGCCTCTGGGTTTGAGCCAGCCTAGCTGTTTTGTTGCAAGCGTGGGGCACTTCTACATGGTGGACCATGATGCTGAGTGTTACTGTTAACAGTAGTTTTTTCCATTATAGGCAACAATTACAATTTTGGCACAACAATCAAACATCGTACCTTAATTATTTACTAGGAGAAATAGATCCTCATTCTGTCATCTATGCTAAATGCTAATAATACATTTGTATACTATATGTCCCATTAAAAAAAATAAAGGTTATATAATTAGCTTCATATATTTTCTTACGGATTTAAAAGATATGAACAGAAAAAATTAACTTTACACTAACATTCAATTAAAAATTATTATTTTGTCATGTCACTCCATTTTTAAATTTATGGTATGAAATACAAGAATGAAGACTTTTCATCAGATATCGGTGTAAAACTAATTTATGTGGACGGTCTCTATTAAACTCAATCTTTAATACTCTATATATCAAAAAATGAAAATTGGTCTATTGAGAGTTTAAGACATTTTCTCCCTCCCTAAACAGTAAAATTTGTGCATACGTTTCTTGAATTTGATTGGTTAAGATCCTATCAATTTCTCAAAAAAAGAAGGGCTATGTTTGGCACACCCGATGGGAAGAAAATGCAAACAAGATTGAAAAATTTAGTTCCAGCAGTCACCACTATAATTGGCTAAGCAGTTGCACTCTGGTAAAAGCCTCGACTAGGGGTGTAACGGGTCGTTTGATTTAGTTTTTGGGAGGAAAAAATTCAAACCAATAAAAATGGTTGGTTTGGTTCATTATTTACAATTTTTTTCTCTCGAGAATCTGAACCGAACCAACGAAGAACGAGTTGGTTTAATTTTGGGTTCAGGAAACCATAACCACTATTCAGGGAACTATGTTCACTATTCATGGTGCACCTAAAAATATGGATCCGTGGGCAGCCTGCCGGCCTCCCCTCCCGTCCACCACTCATTCCCATATTATATGCCCATGCTAATGGACAGGTAGAAGCTATCAACAGCAGCATCACAACTTTGATAAAGAAAACCTTTGAGGATAAACCTAGAAAATGACGTGAAACACTACATGTGGTATTGTAGGCTGTAAAGAATTCTAGATCTACTGCAATTTGATTTACTCTATATCGGTTGACATATGGGCCTTATGTTGTTTTGCCATTAGAGATGAACGTAACCTTAAGGGTAGTCAAGAAAAATTAATATGCTAAGTTTAGATGAATACCAACAAGCAATGCCAATGGCATTTTATTACGGGGATGAATATCCACTAATGATCTTGACCGAAATCGAAATGTCCAAATAAAAAATGGCTAAAGTCTACAATAAATGAGTCAAGTTGAAAATATTCGTAGAAGAGGACTTAGTTTGGAAAACCATTTTACTTATCAAAATTTAAAATATCTTAAATTTGAAAAATGGTCACCAAATTGCTAAGGCCCTATTATTATTATTATTATTATTATTAACAAGGTTTACAATGATGATCCTTTCAAAAGAAAAAAGAAGGTTTACAATGGTGATGCTTATCGGCTAGTAAATAGTGCAGGTGAAGAACTTGATAGAAGTACAAATGATTTTTTTTTCTTTCAAAAATATTATTCGACCTGTTGTGTTGTGTGTGACTTAAAATCTTATGAAAATAATTGTTTGAAATTTTGGAAGATCAGTCAGCTACTGCCCCACCTACAAGACACAGCAAGGGCCGCGACCGCGAGTGTAACATCCCACTTAAACGTAACTTTTATCAGTATCGGAGAAATTACGAGCAAGCAAGGGCATAAGCGTAATTTCGAGTATAAGGGGCTTTAAATATTAAGCCAAGGCAATTTTCACTCATTTTTCTTCTTCTCCCTCTCTCTACAAGCTGGATTTCTCTCCTCTCTCTCTCTCTCTAATCACTTGCCTCATCCTCTCTTGCCATCATCCATCAATTTTCTTCCTCAACTCTTGAAACACAAGCAAACAAGCTAGCTTTGGGAGATTTAGAGCAAGGAAAAGTTAAGGAAGAATCAAGAAAGGAAGTAAGATTTCAAGCTAGGGTTTGAAGAGGAAAGCTTGGCAAGGATCAAAACTTCTACTAGGTGAGCTCCCTAGGGCTTTAGAACCCACTTTGAGTGAGTTTGGGTGTGATTATGGTTTGAGCAAAGTTTTATGTTTTATACCCTAATTCCCTTTGCTTGCTAATTCCTTGCTTATACATGCTTTAAACTATCAATTTGTATTAGAAAATCATTCCTAACATCATTGGGATGCTTGAGTAAGTTGGATTGAGCTAAAATGGTGAAAAATGCAATTTTGAGCAATTTCTGAACTGTCAAGCTCGCTATATCGAGCTGGAGCTCGCTGCAGCGAGCAGGCCTTTTCTGCTACAGCACAGGGTCGCTATAGCGACCATCCCATCGCTATAGCGAGCTCACCAGAAACAGCTTGGTCAGCTGAGCTGTTTCGGGTGTTCTGACGCCCTTATGTGGGGTTTTTCGCAAGAGTTTTCTCTAAAAACCTTTAAGAATCAAGGAACACCATTTTAACTCATCCATAAGGCTTATAATGGATGAAATGATAAGGAGCAAGGAATAGGAAAAGCATTGGGAGTGTAAGGGTAAAGGTTATAAGAACAGGAAAGTTAATACAAGTGAGGTAGTAACCTCTTAAGAATGACATATGACAACGATATGTCAAGAACCTATGATAGGTAAGCAGGAATAGAGGTGTATTCAGTTTAGAATAGGAGGATAATAGGAATGTACTATTACATTCAAGGTTTAAGTAAGAATAGTATCAGGTATGTTAAGGGTTATTTATCATGATACCCTTAACCAGGCAGGTTATAGCGTACCTTAGACATGGTACTAGGGATTTTTCCCCAGTTTTAGGTACATTTTATATGTACATCAGGACGTGCCTCAGTTGTTCACGTCAGAGTGACACTGAGGGTACACGTATCAGTTCAGGATAGGATGTACCCTAGTTAGTGGTACAAGGATATTTATCAGGATTTATACAGATTATGTATAAACATGTATATATATGTTGACAAGTCGTGGCACAGGTACGCTTCAGATTTATTCTGGATAGGCCAGCCCGTTAGGGAGCCTACATGACGACTCTTATATATATAGATGTTCAGGAAGATATCAGGATTATGTATATATATATATATATATATTTATATATAAGGATTAATTAATTATCAGGATAAACTATGTGTCTTCTGGGTTCTCGCAGTTAGAGAGCGCAGGGGGTTCCAGTATTGCTGGAATGGGAGGAACTTTCCGCGAGGATAACCACGTATATGTTTATAATGTGTCTTCTGTGTTCTCGTTAGTTAGAGCACAGGGGGTTCCGAATACGTCTGAAATGGGAGGAACTTTCCGTGAGGATAACCACACACACATGCAAGAGGAGTCCGGTGATTAGCCTCAGATAGGAATTTTCACCGGTTATCAGGGGAATGTGCTTCGGGGTTACTCCACTCGGGGGCATTCCATAAAATGAACTCAGATAATAATGCTTGTTCAACGCTAACATCTAACATAATAATATCAGTATGTACTTTATTATGTTATTAGGCAAAATTACCTATCAGGCAGGTATCAGGTGGTGATCTTAGGAGTCCCCTCGATCACCAGGTTATCAGGTTATAGTCTAGATTTCATGACTATTCAGTTATCAGGCTCATGCAGTGATCCTAGGTTTCCCCTTGATCACTAGTTTAGCAGGATGTAGTTTAGTTATTATGACTACATAGGATAGCAGGAACAGACAGGTATACCCTATATGGGAAAGGTTAAAACTTGGCGATCATAGGAATCCCCAAGATTGCCAAAGTAGGCATGGCGACCCTAGGTTCCCCGAGGTTGCCAACAGTAGGTTAGGTGGAGCTCACTGAGACATTATGTCTCATCCCATTCCTTCTGGTGCGGGTTTTCAGGTTAACACGAGGTTCATGAGGATGATCATCAGGGAGACGCTGGATGGAGTGCAGTTGCTCGTCATGTACCAGCTCAGGATCTTATCAGACTTTTGTTTATATTTATTATGGTACTTGAAAGGTTGTATAAACGAGCAAAATTGTATTCATTCAGTTGTGTTGTATTATTATTATTGAAAACCTTGATGTATCCAGTATCAGTTTAATGCACATGCTAATATTTGTCGCGGTGATTTTCGGAGATCAAGCTATTGATTAGCGTTGACTCACTAATTTTATTTCACGACTGAACTTTTAATTTTTCAAAAGAAAATGGGAAAAAGTTCTAAATTACCACATTTTTAAAGATTTTGGGTTCGGGGGTTAGTTACGTTTAGGGAAGGTGTTAGCACCCTAAACGTTCGTAGTACTCTATGAGAACCTCTTGATTTTATTTATTTATTTTTGCTATAACTTGCTTATTTTTTTTTTTAAAAGAGAAGAATGAATTAGAATAGTGAGAAAAAAAATAAAAAAATGTTCTTTATTTGTATTTTTTATGATTTGGAAGGACAAGGTCCTTTGCCTACGTACCCGTGAGGGATCAAAACCTCGTAGTTCGGGGTAAAAATACCGATTGATTTGTTTTTGTGTTTTTTAGTTTTTTGAAAAGGTTTTAAAGATAAAAATAAAGCCAAGTGGCAAAAAGATTAAAATTTGTTTGTATTTTTTTATTTTTTGAAAATGATTAAAGTGTTCTTAAAGTGGATTAATGGTTATTTAAGAAAAATAAAAGAAGAAAAAGGGGCACTTGATTGAAAATCAAGGTTTGTTTAAGAAAAAGATTTTTTGAGTTTTTGATTATTTGCATGTTTTTGTTGTTTTTAATAATAATAACTAACTAAGACTAAAACGTAACAAAAAGCTAAATACGAGGAATTTCCGTGGTGACGTTGGATCACCACGAAATCCCTTTGAAAATAAACTAACCTAATATTTTTGTATTTTTTGTTTTGACATAAAGCGGAAAAAGTAAAGTGCGAGTGTCGGTGCATATTCTCATTTATATTTTTACATTGTTCCTAAGTACATTCTAATAAAATTGACAAAATAAATAATAAAAGTAAAATTGCAAATATAATAAAATAAATATGCTGAAATAAGGGAATAAAAGGCAAGAGATGCAAAAACAAAGAAATAAACATGTCACATAAAAGTAAAAGAATGCATGAGATGCTGAATTATAAAGCAATAAAATGAATAGAGTGAAAAAAATGCATGATAATTAACCTAAAAAAAACTACAAAATTGAGAAAATAAAATAAAGTAAAAAAAAAATGAAGAGAATGCAAAAGAACAATAAGATGAAATACATGAGGAATAAATGAAGGATGAGAAATGCAATAAATAAAAAGAAAATGCAAGAAAAAGAAATAAAACAAATAAATAAAAATAAAGGAAAAAGATGGGTGTAGTGTTTGTGTTATGGGTGGAAGTGGTTCGGATTGAGTGAGGTTTATTTGTAGGGATGCGGTTTTTGGTGTTTGATGGTGGTTCGGCCATGTGGGTGGCGTTGTGTGTGTGTGGTGATAGGTGGTTGTTTGTGTGGTGGTGGTTCAGATTAGTGTTAGTGGTTTGTAGGTGGTTAGGGAGGAGGTTCGGATTGATTGTGGTGGTGGTGGAGGTGGCAGAGTTTGTGGTTTTGATTATGGATGATGATTGATTTTGGTTTTGAGATATGGTTTTTGTGGTTTCGATTTGCTGGGGTTGTGATTAATTTTTGGTTTGGAAATAATTGTGGCTTGTGTACTGATGAGTTTTTTTCTCCTCTTGGTTGTTGGGGCGTGTGCCTTTATATACACATTGGGGTGGACTTTTGACAATAAGGAGACAAGAATTAAATTCCCATCAAATGAGATTAAAGCCATTAAATCACATATGTCAAAGCCATTAAATCACATATGTCAAAGACATTAAATCAAACATTTGACCTTGACCTTTGACCTTGGACTTTGGATAGGTTTGATTAGCAATAAAGACAAAAAAAAATAACCATTAAGAATAAAAATAAAAACAAAATAGAAAAAATGAAAAATAAAATAAAAATAGAAAAAATCCGAAAATTAAATAATTAAAAAAGATAAAAGATAAAAAAACTAAAGTAAAATAAAATAATAATAAAACTGAAAAAAGTCTCCTTCGGAACCCTAAATGAGGTATTTTAAAATACCTCCCTGCCGAAATTTCGTCTGAAACGACGAAAAAAATTCCGAACCAAAAGACGAGTGAAAAAGAATTTTAGGTCAAAAATTGGGGTATGACAATATTCTAGATAGAATTAGTATGGGTGTTACAATTGGTATTAGAGCAGGTCGATTCAGATCGTGCCTTGGGTCATTAAAGATTCAATAAAAGTAGTGGGACCATTGGGTTCCGGATATTGTTCTAAGGGTCACATCTAGTTGAGCTTGATCAACTCATTCTAGTATATGACAGTTAGGATAAATATCTGAGAACTGAATGTGACCGTGGAGGAATGAAGCGCATGAAGAGCGATGTTAAGGTGTCATATTTTTAAGACAGGAATTGGTGAAGAAGTATTCAATGCCAAGTGGTGGTTATTAAACCGTAAAGTACCGGAGCCTGTTAATGGCCGAGTTTCAGGAATATTAAAGATATTTAAGAATAAGGTGAAGTACCATAAAACAGATGGACGCATCATTGAGAAATGTCTCGTCAGAAGAGACATAAGAAGTAAGTAATTATGGTGAGACTTTAGAGACCGAAGTTGTCTCGGAAAAGACTATGAGTATGACTCCTTATGGAATACTCTGAGGAATAATTTGCAACCTAGGAACCAAGAATTTGAGGTTAAAACGCAAGTTTCAGGATTCTGAGTTCTGCTACGATCGCAAAGCGACCAGGACTTTGCTCTGCGAAGCTTCAGACTCAGAGACAGGCTACAGATTCACCCTTCACACCCAGGAACTCGGAATGAGAATTATCAGTTGATTACTGGAACCTCTAGACTGCCAGCAAGGATAAAGTGTGTAAGAATCGGAGGACTCGCGCACTCGAACCGGATGAGAATTTAATATCCAACAGTTAAGAAACTTATTTATGGATTAAGCGAATTATTGGACAGATGAAACATATTACCTTCCTTTATTATGAGTCATCAAGATGCTTTGTATGAGAAACGCAAGCTTAGCGATAAGTGAAGGAGACCTCTAGTAAGGGCATGAAGTAAAGATTGCATCGTATGTTGTCGGATTATAGTAGACCGGTTTTGAGGAATAATCAGGAATTAGCCAAGAACTATTGTGAGGCTCTAGCATCAGGAAGATCGTCACTAACACACAAGTTAAAGTTAAGGTTGAGGTTAATGTTAAGGAGTTCTATGTTTTCATTTGATGGGTTCCTTACACAAGTATTCTGGAAAGCCGACAGAGATCACTTATGTTGGTATGCTTTCAAAGGTGGTAGAATATACAGACCTTGGATTGTTTGAAACCATATGAAGGAGACAACGGTCGAGAAGACCTATGGAGAATTATTCAGATAATAAGATTAGATTTGAATTGTGGATACAATAACAAGTTACTGGAAGGATCCAATAGGAGATGATAAGTGTTGAAGTTTAAGATCAATTAATCGGGTACTCGAAAAGGCGTAACCTATGTTTGGGCTTACAGGAGAGCCGGTAAAATTTTAATCTAATCCAGACGGATTGTTTTCGAAGAAACCTGAGGAGTAACCTAAGATATATGGTAAAGTTATGTGGACCTAAGTTGTCTTGGAGAAGGTTATGGACATAAAATCCTTACGGATAATAATAGAACGAGACTCGAACTATCAGTGGATTCAGTGTATGAAAAATGTGAATCTCCAGAAGCCATAAATTGTTTTTAGAAGTTGCCACAAGTGGTTAATGTGTGAACTTCAGTTGCTTCAGGTATGCTTTCAGTAGGGTTTCTGCAATGTTTTAATGATTATACATGTTGAGCCGACCATGAGATGGTTACAAAATTTAGAATATGGAGAGTAAAGTTAGAACCAGTGTATAAGCTGTTTTGTCAGGAGCATTGTTGGGCTCGTAACAGTTGCGGGAAACTGATTACAGGTTTTGGCGTGTTTTCGTGAAAGTAAGTATACGGTTTATGTTCGAAAGGAACACAAGTCAGGTGATGATCAATCAGTAAATTAAACAGGTGGTTTAAGCCACAAGATAAGTAACAAACGTAAGATGATTCTGCTATGATAGCTGCAAGTCATTAAGGAACGAGATTAGCCAGGAAATTTAATAGTGGTGTATTACCCCTATTCCAAGGTGTATTGTTAAAAATCAGAGTCGCGCAGCGGAGAAGTAATCCAAGGATGCTTGTGAAGTCCTTATCAGATGTACCGCAGGAAAGACAATAAGTGCCCAATCATTGAACCACAGAATATCAATAAGCAGTGACGACTCGAACTTATTATAAGTTCTAACAGAATTTTTTTAAAAGTTAAGCTGAGGAATACTATGAACTTCGAAACTCATGAGGAATGGAAACTGAAGCAGTTTAAGATTATGTGGTAAGGAATAAGAAGGATGTGTTTCTAGCACCATAAGTATATAGTAAGGGAAGTCACCGCTAATACTGTAATTTAGCTATTTTAGCTCAGTAACTTCAAGTGGACTTGAAGAGTAAGTTTAGTCAAGGGATTAAGCATAAGGCAACATTAGCAAAGGTTGCACTTGCAAGATGATATTTTTGAATTGAAGCATTGATCAGAAACGACAATGCAGTGGCATATGAGTTTAATCCATATTGTACCCATGTTATGTCAACATGTCACATGTAACAGGTTATGTTAGTATTATGTATACTTATCAGGCAGTGCTTATACTACTCAGATAGTAGTGTAACAGATTTTCAGTTATGTGACATGTATTGGTAACCGTGGTACATAGTCAGGAATGTTTAAGTAGGAAGGTTTTGACCAAAACAGGTTTGTTGATATCAAACGTATCTTAGCTGAATAGTTCAGAAATTCTTGAACTTAATGTTCACCAGTAAAGGAAGAAGAACCTTCTATGCAGATTAAAAGTTACTCGTAGTCTACAGTAAAGGGCTACGTAAGTTCAGGTTATGATTAAAGGATTAAAGATTAATTATGCTATTTGTGGTAGCAATCAGAGTAGAGCTTTCTTTTGAAAACAAGGATCTTGAACTCGATTTTCAGAAATGAGAAATGAGTTCACAATATCGACAAGTGTAACCATGATCTACGTTATGTGATAATGTATGCTCAAGGAATAAACATGAGTTAAGAATTAAAGAGGGTCTCCAGTTGGTGTGGTATTGTCTCAAGGATATTTTGTTTAAGGAGGATGTCCCATTAGTTGGACAAGGATGATGCGATGCACTGTGTACCCGTTAGTAGTGTACACGTACTCGATCATGTATGTAATTTATGTACTATGTATTGTATCATATGATGATATGGGAGACGATGTATACCACTTATCACTTGGACTAAATCCTATAAGCTTTGAATGTTTCGGTAAAGATGATTCTATATGAAGAATGGTATAATTTAGCTGTGAGTTACCGTCTTACGAGGTGAAAGTCAAAGATAAGGATTCAGTGGAATCAATTGAGGAGAAGAAAATTGACCCGATGTCGTCAGGGTAAGACCAAGTGGTTTATGAAGGAAACTTATGATCTCAGTACGAGTATCCAATGCTTAATATCCTTAAGTTGGATTCGCACTAAGTGTGTGAGCAAGAGTTATAGTCAAGTGAGTCGGGTATTGATTCAGACAACCATGCATCCTACTATGTAAGAATTGTGTATGTACCTCAAGTCCTTCAATTAAGGAAGAGATTGTCAAATATTTTGACTTACAGAGATGGGAACCATGGCCAGGGAACAATTTTAATTAGTCAGGTTTAATCGAGGCGCATGGATAATCTGCATGTCAGACCCTAGAATAGCCATGGAATCTCGATAAGCAATTGTTTTGGAGCTTTGACTAGTAGAGAAAGAGGTAGAATGGATCTATTCATTCATGATCTCAGGAGGATTCTAAATTTCGAGAACGAAATTTCTTTAAGGGGGGTAGAGTGTAACATCCCACTTAAACGTAACTTTTATTAGTATCGGAGAAATTACGAGCAAGCAAGGGCATAAGCGTAATTTCGAGTATAAGGGGCTTTAAATATTAAGTCAAGGAAATTTTCACTCATTTTTATTCTTCTCCCTCTCTCTACAAGCTGGATTTCTCTCATCTCTCTCTCTAATCACTCGCCTCATCCTCTCTTGCCATCATCCATCAATTTTCTTCCTCAACTCTTGAAACACAAGCAAACAAGCTAGCTTTGGGAGATTTAGAGCAAGGAAAAGTTAAGGAAGAATCAAGAAAGGAAGTAAGATTTCAAGCTAGGGTTTGAAGAGGAAAGCTTGGCAAGGATCAAAACTTCTACTAGGTGAGCTCCCTAGGGTTTTAGAACCCACTTTGAGTGAGTTTGGGTGTGATTATGGTTTGAGCAAAGTTTTATGTTTTATACCCTAATTCCCTTTGCTTGCTAATTCCTTGCTTATACATGCTTTAAACTATCAATTTGTATTAGAAAATCATTCCTAACATCATTGGGATGCTTGAGTAAGTTGGATTGAGCTAAAATGGTGAAAAATGCAATTTTAAGCAATTTCTGAACTGTCAAGCTCGCTGCAGCGAGCAGGCCTTTTCTGCTACGGCACAGGGTCGCTATAGCGACCATCCCATCGCTATAGCGAGCTCATCAAAAATAGCTTGGTCAGCTGAGCTGTTTCGGGTGTTCTGACGCGCTTATGCGGGGTTTTTCGCAACCGTTTTCTCTAAAAACCTTTAAGAATCAAGGAACACCATTTTAACTCATCCATAAGGCTTATAATGGATGAAATGATAAGGAGCAAGGAATAGTCAAAGCATTGGGAGTGTAAGGGTAAAGGTTATAAGAATAGGAAAGTTAATACAAGTGAGGTAGTAACCTCTTAAGAATGACATATGACAGCGATATGTCAAGAACCTATGATAGGTAAACAGGAATAGAGGTGTATTCAGTTTAGAATACGAGGATAATAGGAATGTACTATTACATTCAAGGTTTAAGTAAGAATAGTATCAGGTATGTTAAGGGTTATTTATCAGGATACCCTTAACCAGGCAGGTTATAGCGTACCTTAGACATGGTACGAGGGATTTTTCCCCAGTTTCAGGTACATTTTATATGTACATCAGGACGTGCCTCAGTTGTTCACGTCAGAGTGACACTGAGGGTACACGTATCAGTTCAGGATAGGATGTACCCTAGTTAGTGGTACAAGGATATTTATCAGGATTTATACAGATTATGTATAAACATGTATATATATGTTGACAAGTCGTGGCACAGGTACGCTTCAGATTTATTCTGGATAGGCCAGCCCGTTAGGGAGCCTACATGATGACTCTTATATATATATAGATGTTCAAGAAGATATCAGGATTATGTGTGTGTATATATATATATATATATATTTATATCTAAGGATTAATTAATTATCAGGATAAACTATGTGTCTTCTGGGTTCTCGCAGTTAGAGAGCGCATGGGGTTCCAGTATTGATGGAATGGGAGGAACTTTCCGCGAGGATAACCACGCATATGTTTATAGTGTGTCTTCTGTGTTCTCGTTAGTTAGAGCACAGGGGATTCCAGATACGTCTGGAATGGGAGGAACTTTCCGTGAGGATAACCACACACACAGGCAAGAGGAGTCCGGTGATTAGTGTAACACCCATACTAAATTATCTAGAATATTTAGCATGTGTATTAATCTGATACCGGATACATTAAAATTTTCAATAATAACAATATAATGCATACAACTGAATGAGTACAATTGACTCGTTTATACAAATATTCAAATATCTTAGAATACACTTTCATATACATATATAATCTGACCACCTCCTGAGCTTGTCCATGACGAGCAACTGCACTCCATCCAGCGTCTTCCTGAAGAATATCTTCATGAACATCTTGCTAACCTGAAAACCTGCACCAGAAGGATTGGGGTGAGACATAATGTCTCAGTGAGCTCCAGCCCAACCTACTGTTGGCAACCACAGGGCAAACCTAGGGTCGCCGTGCCTACTCTTGGCAATCTTGGGGATACCTATGATTGCCAAGTCTTAACCTTACCCATAGAGGGCTACCTGCATGTTCCTGCTATCCTGTGTAGTCATAATAACTAACTACATCCTACTAAACTAGTGATCAAGGGGAAACCTAGGATCACTGCCTGAGCCTGATACTGAATAGTCATGAGATCTAGACTATAACCTGATAACTGGGTGATCGAGGGGGGAACCTAGGATCACTGCATGATAACTATTCTTTGCCTGATAACATAATACAATATTAACTGATACATATCATTTTGTTAGATGTTAGCGTTGAACAAAAAATATTATCTGAGTTCATTTTACAGAATGCCCCCGGGTGGAGTAACCCGAAGCACATTCCCCTGATAACCGGTGAAAATTTCTATATGAGGCTAATCACCGGACTCCTCTTGTCTAAGTGTGTGGTTATCCTCGCGGAAGATTCCTGGCCCGTTCCAGCTGTATCCGGAACCCCCTGTCCTCTCTAACTGGTCGAGAGCACAGAAGACACACTATAAACTATGTGTGATTATCCTCACGGAAAGTTCCTGGCCCGTTTCAGCAATGCTGAAACCCCCTGTCCTCTCTAACTGGTCGAGAGCACAGACGACACAAAGTTTATCCTGATAATTAATTATTATTCCTAATATATATAAATATACATAAAACTTATAATTTATAACTTATGCATATCTGAGGCATCATCTGAAACTATGCATATCTGATGCATTGTCTGGAACTGTGCATATCTGATGCACTCATTACATAAATATTCATGTGATACTTAACCTATAATAGGTTCTTAACTTTGATCTTTAAATATTTCCTTGTGCATACACACACTTAATTGAGTGCATCTTAATCATGCTATCTTAGGTGCATTCTCATTCTCATTAAATCTTAACTTATGTACTTGAAAGTACGTCTAATAATTTGCTATGAGCTTTTGCATATTTAATGCATTTCTTAAGGGAACCAAACTCCCAATACTTAACATATGAGTATAGGATCATAGGCTTATCGTTATCATAAGCCACTACTTAATTGTTGGAAATGTTCCAATATTCGTCTGAACTTTGCGCTCAATTCTAAGTTATTGTACCATCCTTGTTCCTTATAATTACAACCCTTTAGGAAGCCTCTTGGATGAGTTAAAATGGTGTTTAATCATTCTTATATGTTTTTGGAGAAAACGGAAGTGAAAAACCTCGCCTACGCGCATCAGAACACCCAAAACAGCAAAGCTGCCAATTGTTGTCCTGATGTGGTCGCTATAGCCACGGCCTGTCGCTACAGTGACCGTAGGTAAAGCCTGAAAAATGTGCCTGGTCGCTATAGCGACGGCCTGGTCGCTTGTAGCGACCGTAGGCAGAACTCAAGTGCTGTCTGGTCGCTATAGCGACGGCTGGTCGCTGTAGCGACCATGACAGTTCAGAAAAACTCAGAAATTACATTTTTTCATCATTTCAAACCATTCCAACTTACCCAAGCTTCCCAAAGGTATTAAAAAGGATTTTCTTTAGCATTTAAACAATTTAAACATAGTGGAACAAGGGATTAACACATAACAATGAATTAGGGTATAATTCTAAACTTTACTCAAATTATAAATAACAGTTAAACTTACTCAAAGAGGGTTCTAAAACCCTAGGGAGCTCACCTAAGCCTTGATTAGTGCTTCGATTGCTTGCTTGCCAACTTTCCTCAAAACCCTAGCTTGAATCTTCTTGATCCTTCTTTGCTTTCCTTAACTTCCTCTTGTTCTAAACTCCCTTAATTAAAGCTTGCTAGCCAAGACTCCACAAGATTGGTTGATGATGACCGAAAATTTAGAGAGAGAGGGAGGAGGAACCCAGCTGGTTTTAGAGAGAGAAAGTGGAAGGGAATTATGAGAAAATATCTCATGTTTCCTTATTTAAAATTCTTCTCTTCCATATTTACAAAATTGCCATTCCTTTCATTTAGTCCTTAATCACCGATAAAAGTTACATCTAAGCGGGATATTACAATCTACCCCCCTTAAAGAAATTTCGTCCTCGAAATTTAGAATTTTCTCATTCTTATATACAAATGAATCTCTCATACTACTTTCTCTACTAGCCAAAACTCCAGTTCGTCTTACTTATCGGAATTCCTTAG
The DNA here is from genome assembly GCA_018208015.1 of Medicago ruthenica. Lineage (NCBI taxonomy): Eukaryota > Viridiplantae > Streptophyta > Magnoliopsida > Fabales > Fabaceae > Medicago > Medicago ruthenica. Next base: position 44,895 of record WNNG01000293.1, on the reverse strand, counting down.
TTTTCCATCTCTATCTAAGTCGATCATATTCGACAATCTTTTCTTTAACTGGAATGCCTGACGTGCATTACACAACTCTTGCGTAGTAGGATATGAGGTCGTCCGAACCATCGTATCCCACTCACTGACTATGTTCCTTGTTCGTACACTTCTTGTAATCCTAATCTGGAGTTATCCAGTCCTGACACTTGTATTGAACCTTATAAATCCCTTCATAGTCCGTGCATTCTTATCCTGACGACGTTGGGTCGATATTATCTTTTCAACATTCCTCTCCTTAAAAGGTCTATCGTATCACAACTAATTCCAATGAATTATTATCTTTATCTTTCGCCTCATGCGACGACATCTTACGTATAAACCTACATCATACATTTCCATATAGAATCATCCTTACACCGGAAACATCTGATATTGTGTACGCACATGCAAACGCAAGGATTATTCCAACTCCATTATTATTCTAAGTACAAGCAGGAGTTTCACCTCTAGCACCTGCTCCTTTCTTCCTGACATCGCGATGTGCTACTTAACACAATCATAATCATTACCCTAACTAAGAGATTCTCAAGAATTCGCGGAATTCTTACAGATTACTCGTGCTCCGCTTCAGTTAGTCTATGGCGTCAACGCGTATCTTAATAACTTAGGAGTCATTCTTCATACTGGGAGTTTGATGATCTTCCATCATTAATGTCACAACTTATCCTTATGTTCTAGTCGTAGCGTAAATCTTTTCTACACTGATAATCCAAAACTCATAGGAGTTTAGCCCAAGTGATGAGTGGTATACGCCGTCTCACATAACATTATATATTATAATTCATAACACATAGTTCACATACAAGATCGAGTACATGTACACTAATAACGGGTACATAATACGTCACATCATCCTTGTCCAACTAGCGGGACATCATTCTTAATCTTAACATATTTGAGACACTGCCACATCAATTGGGAATCTTTTCTTACTCTTAACTCATATTGTAACATCCAATATTTGCCTTTCCACTGGCTTGCCAAGTTTTCCCCGCCAATGTTACTCATGTTTATTTCTTAAGTGTACAACAACCTATAACGTAAATTATGGTTACATTCTCTCGGCATCGTAAACTGATTTTCTCATTCTGGACGTCGAGTTCAAGATCCTTAAATATTCTTAACTAAAACGCATTCGGTATCAACAAGCATGTTCTGATTGGTATCTTCTCACTTTAAACATTACTAGCTGTGTACCTTAGTGACTTATACATGTAACACAACTGAGAAGGAAAGGGCTACACTACTATCTGAGTAGCATAAACACCGTCCAATAAGTACACATTACTAAACATAATCCGGTACATGCGACATGTTAACATAGCGTGGGTATAATGTGGAATAAACTTACATGCCACTGCATTGTCGTTCCTGATCAAGGCCTCAAATTCAAATATATTATCTTGCAAGCGCAACCTGTACCGTTGTTGGCTCATGCTTAATTCTCTTTAGACTAACTTACTCTTCAAGTATACTTGATGTTGTTGAGCTAAAATAGCTAAACTACCGTTTTAGCGATATCTTCCATTGATTCAGACTTAGTGCTAGAATCACATCCTTTTTATTCCTTACTATATATTCTTAAACTATTCTAATATTCCATTTGTCATGGGTTTCGAAGTTTTAAGTATCCCTCAACTTAACTTCCATAATTTCCCATTAGAACTTGTGATATGTTCAAGTCGTCTCCACTTACTGCTATTGCATATTATAAGAATTAAGCACTTAACACCTTCTCGTTTCCTAAGCTTCAGCTTAGCATTGTTCATCAATTCATTCTTGGATTGCTACTCCGCTGTGCAACTCTGATTCTTAACAACTCAAGTTAGAATTGGAGCAATACACCACTATTGCCAAATAAAATTTCCTTGACCAATCTTTTTACTTAATAACTTATAGCTATCATAACAAAATCATCTGACGTTACTGTTTCTCTTGTGGCTTAAACCATCTGCTTAACTTACGGATTGGTCATCACCTGACTTTGTGTTTCCTTTCGGACCTAAATCATATACTTACTTTCACGATAATACGCCAGAACTTGTAGACGGTTTTCAGCAATTGTTACGAGCTTAACAATGCTCCTGTCAAATGGCTTATACTCTGGTTCTAACTTTACTCTCCATATTCTGAATTTCTGTAACAATCTCTTGGTCAGCACATCATATATAATCATTAAACATTGCGGCAACCCGATTGAAAGCATGCCTGAGGCAACTTAAGTTCACACACAACCACTTGTGACAACTTCTAAAACGACTTATGGTTTCGGAAGGTTCACATCTTTTATATATATTGAATCCACTAAGGGTTTGTATCCCGTTACTAGTCGCTCTATCCTTATCCGTAAGGATGTCATATCCGTAATCTTTCCGAGACAACTTCGGTCTCCATAACTCTATCATGTCCCTTAAGTTACCCCTTCGAGTTTCTACGGAACAATCCGTCCTGAAAAGATTCGAACTCTTACCCGTTCTCTTGTACGCCCAAACATAGGTTACGTCTCTTCGAGCACCCGATTAATCGATCTTAAACTTCTGCACTTATCATTATCTATTGAATTCCTCTAATAACTTATTATTGTATTCTCAATTCAATCTTGATCTTATTAGCCGAATGATTCTTCATATAGTTTGAACAACCCCAAAGTCTGCACATTCTACCACCTTTGAAAGCATACTAACATAAGGTGATCACTTCTGACTTTCCAGAATAATTGTATAAGGAAATCCATCAATTGAACATAGAACTTCTTACATTAATACAACATTAACTTGCGTACTAGTGCCGATATTTCTGATTCACACTTCATCATGCAACAGGTCTTATTATTACCACTCATTTATCCATCTTAATTCTTAGGTTGCATACCATCTTCTCTTCTTAATTCACAAATCCGACATTTACGGTTCGGGAAGTGCGGCTGATCCGATGGGGTTAAACTTACTTGCAATTCACGCTCAATGACCTCGTTCGAGGGTTTAGCTTCGTCTGTCCAAATAATTCACTTAATCCATAATTAATTCTCTTAACCGTTTGGGCATTAAAATCTCGTCCAATTCGAGTTCGATTCTTCAACACTCTATCCTTGCTGGGAGCCTAGAGGTTTCAAAAACTGACCGATAATTCCTCATTCGAGTCTCTAGGTTTAGTATTGCAATTCTTCAACTTTGTACTCAGAATTGTTACTTAGTCCACACTTCACTTTAACTTCTCAAACTGCGGTTCCAAGTCATTCCTTAGAGTATCCCATGATTCCTTAATCCTTATGTCTTCCGCAGACGAGGCATCGTTCAACGACGCGTCCAACTAGGTTGAGGTGCTTCACCTTACTCTTAAGTATCTCTTATGTTCCTGAAACTTCGTCATTAACAGACTTAGCTACCTCACAGTTTAATGGCCACCATTTGACATTTAATACTTCTTCGCCGATTCCGTCTTAAAATTCTGTCACCTTAATCTTCGCCCCTCATAAACTTCATTCCTCCTTGGTCACAATCAGCTCTCGGACATTTATCCTAACTGTCATATACTAGATTGAGTTGATCAGGCTCAACTAGATGTGACATTTAGAACAATATCCGGAACCCAATATCCGGAACCCAAGGCACGGTCTGAATCGACCTGCTCTGATACCAATTGTAACACCCATACTAAATTATCTAGAATATTTAGCATGTGTATTAATCTGATACCGGATACATTAAAATTTTCAATAATAACAATACAATGCAATACAACTGAATGAGTACAATTGGCTCGTTTATACAAATATTCAAATATCTTAGAATACACTTTCATATACATATATAATCTGACCACCTCCTGAGCTTGTCCATGACGAGCAACTGCACTCCATCCAGCGTCTTCCTGAAGAATATCTTCATGAACATCTTGCTAACCTGAAAACCTGCACCAGAAGAATTGGGGTGAGACATAATGTCTCAGTGAGCTCCAGCCCAACCTACTGTTGGCAACCACGGGGAAAACATAGGGTCGCCGTGCCTACTCTTGGCAATCTTGGGGATACCTATGATCGCCAAGTCTTAACCTTACCCATAGAGGGCTACCTGCATGTTCCTGCTATCCTGTGTAGTCATAATAACTAACTACATCCTGCTAAACTAGTGATCAAGGGGAAACCTAGGATCACTGCCTGAGCCTGATACTGAATAGTCATGAGATCTAGACTATAACCTGATAACTGGGTGATCGAGGGGGGAACCTAGGATCACCGCCTGATAACTATTCTCTGCCTGATAACATAATACAATATTAACTGATACATATCATTTTGTTAGATGTTAGAGTTGAACAAACAATATTATTTGAGTTCATTTTACAGAATGCCCCCGGGTGGAGTAACCCGAAGCACATTCCCCTGATAACCGGTGAAAATTCCTATATGAGGCTAATCACCGGACTCCTCTTGTCTAAGTGTGTGGTTATCCTCGCGGAAGATTCCTGGCCCATTCCAGCTGTATCCGGAACCCCCTGTCTTCTCTAACTGGTCGAGAGCACAGAAGACACACTATAAACTATGTGTGATTATCCTCACGGAAAGTTCCTGGCCCGTTTCAGCAATGCTGAAACCCCCTGTCCTCTCTAACTGGTCGAGAGCACAGAAGACACAAAGTTTAACCTGATAATTAATTATTATTCCTGGTATATATAAATATACATATAACTTATAATTTATAACTTATGCATATTTGAGGCATCATCTGAAACTATGCATATCTGATGCATTGTCTGGAACTGTGCATATCTGATGCACTCATTACATAAATATTCATGTGATACTTAACCTATAATAGGTTCTTAACTTTGATCTTTAAATATTTCCTTGTGCATACGCACACTTAATTGAGTGCATCTTAATCATGCTATCTTAGGTGCATTCTCATTCTCATTAAATCTTAACTTATGTACTTGAAAGTACGTCTAATAATTTGCTATGAGCTTTTGCATATTTAATGCATTTCTTAAGGGAACCAAACTCCCAATACTTAACATATGAGTATAGGATCATAGGCTTATCGTTATCATAAGCCACTACTTAATTGTTGGAAATGTTCCAATATTCGTCTGAACTTTGCACTCAATTCTAAGTTATTGTACCATCCTTGTTCCTTATAATTACATCCCTTTAGGAAGCCTCTTGGATGAGTTAAAATGGTGTTTAATCATTCTTATATGTTTTTGGAGAAAACGGAAGTGAAAAACCTCGCCTACGCGCATCAGAACACCCAAAACAGCAAAGCTGCCAATTGCTGTCCTGATGTGGTCGCTATAGCCACGGCCTGTCGCTACAGCGACCGTAGGTAAAGCCTGAAAAATGTGCCTGGTCGCTATAGCGACGGCCTGGTCGCTTGTAGCGACCGTAGGCAGAACTCAAGTGCTGTCTGGTCGCTATAGCGACGGCTGGTCGCTGTAGCGACCATGACAGTTCAGAAAAACTCAGAAATTGCATTTTTTCATCATTTCAAACCATTCCAACTTACCCAAGCTTCCCAAAGGTATTAAAAAGGATTTTCTTTAGCATTTAAACAATTTAAACATAGTGGAACAAGGGATTAACACATAACAAAGAATTAGGGTATAATTCTAAACATTACTCAAATTATAAATAACAGTTAAACTTACTCAAAGAGGGTTCTAAAACCCTAGGGAGCTCACCTAAGCCTTGATTAGTGCTTCGATTGCTTGCTTGCCAACTTTCCTCAAAACCCTAGCTTGAATCTTCTTGATCCTTCTTTGCTTTCCTTAACTTCCTCTTGTTCTAAACTCCCTTAATTAAAGCTTGCTAGCCAAGACTCCACAAGATTGGTTGATGATGACCGAAAATTTAGAGAGAGAGGGAGGAGGAACCCAGCTGGTTTTAGAGAGAGAAAGTGGAAGGGAATTATGAGAAAATATCTCATGTTTCCTTATTTAAAATTCTTCTCTTCCATATTTACAAAATTGCCATTCCTTTCATTTAGTCCTTAATCACCGATAAAAGTTACATCTAAGCGGGATATTACAATTAGCCTCAGATAGGAATTTTCATCGGTTATCAGGAGAATGTGCTTCGGGGTTACTCCACTCGGGGGCATTCCATAAAATGAACTCAGATAATAATGTTTGTTCAATGCTAACATCTAACATAATAATATCAGTATGTACTTTATTATGTTATTAGGCAGAATTACCTATCAGGCAGGTATCAGGTGGTGATCTTAGGAGTACCCTCGATCACCAGGTTATCAGGTTATAGTCTAGATTTCATGACTATTCAGTTATCAGGCTCATGCAGTGATCCTAGGTTTCCCCTTGATCACTAGTTTAGCAGGATGTAGTTTAGTTATTATGACTACATAGGATAGCAGGAACAGACAGGTATACCCTATATGGGAAAGGTTAAAGCTTGGCGATCATAGGAATCCCCAAGATTGCCAAAGTAGGCATGGCGACCCTAGGTTCCTCGAGGTTGCCAACATTAGGTTAGGTGGAGCTCACTGAGACATTATGTCTCATCCCATTCCTTCTGGTGCAGGTTTTCAGGTTAACACGAGGTTCATGAGGATGATCATCAGGGAGACGCTGGATGGAGTGCAGTTGCTTGTCATGTACCAGCTCAGGATCTTATCAGACTTTTGTTTATATTTATTATGGTACTTGAAAGGTTGTATAAACGAGCAAAATTGTATTCATTCAGTTGCGTTGTATTATTATTATTGAAAACCTTGATGTATCCAGTATCAGTTTAATGCACATGCTAATATTCTAGATAAAATTAGTATGGGTGTTACAGCGAGGCGGGTGTAAATTGGAAATTCGAGTCTTCTTTGCTGCCTTATCTGTGAGGAAAACATATATGGCTGCAACGTGGGCAACGTTGCATGGAACTAGGGTGCTCGGCAGGCAGCCGCGAGGCGGGTGTCTTCGTTTCCTGAACCATATTTAAGCATTCTTTCTTTTGCTTGTTGTGTAATCTTGTGAGGCTAAAATACGGAACTTTTAAGGGTTAAAATTTGAGTGTTTTTGGTGAGATCCTTAGGTTAGGAAACACTTTCTAAATACCTTGGATAGTGAGATCTCATTAGAGGAAATATCTAATCTTTCTCTTTTGATTCTCTTAAGATCTTCTTTTGATTTGAGAGTTGGGAAAAGAGGTAGAAATTAGGGTTTACTCTTGAAAAATTTTGAAGGTAATTTCTTGTAACTTTTTTGTACCACTTGTAAAGACTCATGAATAGTGGATCAAAGAACCACTCTCTTCCTCATATGTAAGTCATTTTTAGGCCGAACTCAGTAAGAAAATCTTGGTGTGTTTGTTCCGCTACTCTTTTTCTTTATTCTTTGTGTTGATTATGAATTTATGAATTTACTTTACACATTTGTAATGAGTCAAAAAGATGAAAATGACAATATAGGAAATAGGAATGTGGACTCATATAAATAAGTGAAAGCCAAAGAAGTAAGACATGAAATATGTGTGATTTAACTTCTTTCTCTCTCTCTCTCTCTCTCTCTCTCTCTCTCTGATTCTCTAGTCCCTCTTTCTATTCTTCTTATTACATTCCTTTTGTTACCTATTACTCTCTATCGAGTTATAATGCTTAATTGAGTGAATCAATGAAATCTCATTCACATTTTATTCCAATTAAGTAGAATCGTTACAACATTGTTCCTTGGACTATATGGTTATTGATTGTCATCGTTATTTGCTCTACATGTCTGTTTTTGTTGGTTTTGATAAAAAGTTGGAATTCACAACACAACCATACAAATCAATCAATACAAACATATTTTACTTGTATTTTATCTGCTTTCATAGTTGTTTTTCCAGTTAATTAGTTCTCTACATCAATCATCAAACTCTAACACTTGTTAGTTGTTAGAATCGTTAAAAAAAATCAAGACAAAAGTGGTGAAGTATGATTCATATTTTAATGTTAGGTAGTTAGTTTAGTTAGCTAAGGTGTTAACCCAACTATGGTTATGAAAAGTGGTTAGTTAGTTGATAACTAACTAGTGTAGTTAGTCCTACAAATAACTATGTAAAGTGTAAAATAATATAGAAGTGACACATAACTCATTCAATAGTAAAGAATTTTCATTCCATTTCAATTTCCTCTTTAAAGTATGAATGTGCAGAGATCATTTTGATCTCAGTATAAAATGTTCTTAATTCTATATGTTCTATGAGGAAGAATATAGTTCATTTCTTAGAATAATCGGTTGAAGAAAAAAAAATCAAGAGTTAAACCACTGAATTAACTTCAATTCGACAACACATATATTCGATGTTTATTAGTGATTTCATCGTCAGGGCTTTAATATGCATGCTGGCCAAAAGTTGGGTTAGGTGAATTGCTCATTGAAACATTGACAAGTAGGAATGTGTTTTATATATATGCAGTACCAACAGTTCTTTCGTGGACCAATAGTTTGTGAACAAATTAGAATACGATCCAGGCATTTGTATAAACTGATTAGGTCCTGTACCTAGCTTAGCTAGAAGCCTATCAATGATTTTGATTATAAAACTGCATGATGCAACATCTATCAACTTGATTAACCGTTTGTTTAACCATTAATTAAACTATACATGCAAACATTTAAAATAATTTGTGACAACCGGCCTACATATATAGCCTCACTTCTCCTTTCTCAAAAGAATCAAAAGGCTTTTGTACATGATTTATTTATGTGACTTTTTCCCATGATGCTGAATTCACCTACACAACCTACACATATTTAATTAATTCAGTGGTATATCCCTTACTTGATCTTGAAGAAACATTTTAACATTTCATCTCAATCTCAATAATTTGTACACAATTAGGGACGAATCAAGAAATTAAGCTTAAAGGGAACAAGTTTAAAAAAAAAATCATTTTTTCCTTTAAATTTCCCCCTCAAATTTATTATATTTGAAGCTCTTGATTTTCAAAGAATCTTCCTCTCAACCATAGTCCATAAGTCTCCTAATTATATTCCAAAGTTAATTAAAAATTTATTCTGAGGATTTGACTTCAGTTAGTTTGAGATATTAAGACATCTTTTGACCTGGGTTTTTTTTTTACATTCAAAAGCTACTTTAAAACAAAGTTAAAATTAAGGGCTTTAAGAAAGAAGTTAAAGTTGTCTGGTTACTTTAATATTTTTTTAGTTTTAAAGCTATTTTAAGTTAAAAGTTGTTTGACAAAATATTGTACAAATATATAATAAATAAAAAATTGATTAAAATATTTTTTGAAGGGAAAAAATGTTTAAAATATTTTTTTAGTAAGTACCTTAATAGATATTGTGTTTGATCCTACCTTCTCCTTAAAATGGTAGAGAAGTAGAAAAAAAGCCGGGTCAAACGGTACCTTAAATCTGATGAGTTAGAGTACCATTGTACTCACAATAATTTATTTTGCTTACCCAAAAAAATTTTCAATCATAAAAAGATGAAAATGATGGAATGGAACTCGCATATAGCAATCACTTGAATTTCTTTTGAAAAAGTGTCATTCCTTTATAAATTTTTAAATAATGGAAAAAGTATTCTCTAAAAAAATAATAACGGAAAACGTATTTGTTGTACTATAAAATTACAAAAGCTAATAATCATCGAAAAACTATTTGTAAATGTGATTCTCTTTTTTTTTTTTTATAAATATTCTCTTGTTAACGATTTGGCTTCTCATGCCTTTAGTCCCCATTGCAACACATATTTCACAAAAATTACAGCCGCCACCCCCACATTTTAAAGCACTCATATAAAAAGCTTAATCCAAATAAAATCGTGAATACTTATTCGGTAGTACTTTTTGTTGCAAGTGAGATGCATTTAATCGTGAAGACGAGTCTTATATGAGTCAAATAAGAAAAAATTATCTCTGAATTTTAATGTTGTTACACGCATAAGCTTGAGTTTGAACTAAAGACCTTGATTAAACTAGAAGATATCACTGTTATCTCATTCCATGTAAGTGCTCTTGAGTACTACTTATTCGATAGTATATTGTAACAACTGTTTTTTTTTTTGTTATAGTATATTGTAACAAGCAGGCACGGATTCACCATGTAAGTAGTAGGGTTAGCTGCCCCCACTTGTCTATTTTATTTTTGGCCAAATACCTCTTTTGGTCCTTTAAATTTGACAAAAATACCGGATTAGACCTTTAAGTTCTTAAGTTTCAAATATGTCCTTTAAGTTGTTAATTTATTACACCGTTACCCTTTTAAGGACCTATTTGAAACTTAAAAACTTTAAAAACTTCAAATAGGTGCATTAAATTAACAACTTAAAGGACCTATTTGAAACTTAAAAAACTTAAAGGACTAATCCGGTATTCTTGTCAAACTTAAAGGACTAAAAATGGTATTTGGCCTTTATTTTTAACAAACATTTACATATTTACGCAACATACACATTTATATGATATTATTGACCCCACACGGTTCATTCATAGTACTATAACAAACTATGACTACACTTATATGGTATTATTGTCCCCACATAGTTTATTTATAGAACTACAATAAATTTTAAATTTAATGAAAATGCTAACTAGTGTCTTAAGAGCATTAATTAAAAAACTAAAGGAATCAATTTTGTATAAAAAATGTTGTAATTATTACATTGATAAAAATAACAACTTGTATTTTGAAAATAAATTTTCTTTCATGAAATCATGGACCCCACTTATTAAAATCTCTGGATCTTTCCTTGGTAACAGCTTAAGAATCATTATTAATTACTATTTGATTGTTTTTAGCTAACATTAATTATTAGACTAATTGGTTTATAAATTGACTTTTTTATTAATTACTCACTCCGTCCCAAATTATAAGAAAAAAAAATCATTTCACACTTATTAAGAAAACTAAAACATAGTAATTTGTAGTATATGTTCTTGTGTTATCCTTGAAATAATTTTTATAGAAAGATGTAAAAACAATTTTCATTAGTTATTAGTTATAGAGAAAATGAAAGGGAGAGCAAAATGAATGCAATTTGCATTTAATTTCTCTTTGGAAAAGATGATTTTTTGAAATAACATAATTGAATATGATAAAAATTGGTCTTTTTTGCTTATAATTTGGGACAAAGAAAATAAGTTTTTTTGCTTATAATTTGGGACGGAGGGAGTATTAGATTTTTTTAGCTCGCATTAATTATTGTTTATTTGATTGTTTTTAGCTAACCTTAATTATTAGACTACTAGAGCACGAGTCTTATGTTTTAATATGTGTTACAATAAATAAACTTTAAAAATGTACAAACACTAAAAAGAGTAAATTAACAATTGGAAAAAATAATCATTATATGAATTCTCAAAACAAAAATATTAGCCAAATATATCAACATCATTTCTCAGTATAAATTTCTATAAAGTAAAAGACAAAGTTAATCATAATTAGTACAACATATTTATAGTGATAAGCATAACAGACAAAGTAATCATGATTAAATCTGCAACTATACTCTTGGACATTATTATTATTATTATTATTATTATTAAGGACGCTAACTTTTCAATTTGACAACCATTTCAATTAGGTAGGAATAAATTATCAGCCATTTATTATTATCAACATCTTTATCTAGTATTGTCATCGGCGATTTCAATTTCATTTGACAAATTAATTTTTATTATTAGTAGCTTCTACGATTCATTAAGCAAGTTATTAAAAAAAAGTAAGTAATCAAGCCTTTGAGTGATTGGAATGAATGCTTTCAAAAAAGTAACAACTAAGATAAATGAATGATTTCAAAAGAGTAATTATAAGGTATAATGACTAGAATTGATATAATCATTAGCCTTTGATTTCATTTATTTAATTCCACCTGAACACTACTGTTTTTTTTTTTACGTTATGTGCTTTAGTAAAAAAAATAGCTAAACATAAAATTGATTTTTGAGCTATTAAGTCCTCCTAGAGATATCTTTACATAAAGAATGAGTTTATAGAATTAGAATAGATTGAAATCTATCGAGATATCATTTAACTTTACATAAAAATTGGATCACATAGACTACAATTTAAATAAACAAAATCCAAAAAGCACATATGCAACACAACATCCTTGTGATCAAAGCATTCCCTCAAATTCTTGAATCATCAGAAAAATTGACCTGAAAACAAACCAAACCACATAATCCATCAAGGTAAGTCTTAGCAATAAGATGCCCCATAAAATCAAAGCAAGTTATTAAGTTTCTTACAATTCTATAATCTAAAACTACAATAGTCAAGATAATAGCTAGTGCTTGTCCCATCAATAGTTTATCTAATGTCATATTTTTGGTACCAAGAAACCTTACTTTTAAACAGGCACACATAATCAAAGTAAGAATTAAATGAATTTACATTTAGACCGATGCATTTCAACTTACTCTGCCTAAACATAGACTTGCTTTTTGTTGTTTTACGGATAACATAATCTATTGCCACAAAGCCATCACAAAGTTAAGATTAAGAAACTAAAAACGCAAACATCATAAAACAGTTTAATGGAAAACATGAATGAAAAAATGTCTGAAAAAAAATAGTGAAATTCATACCTTTTAGATGACCAGTTGCACCCAAACTTCTCTCTTCAAATTTTAGATGACCACTTCCACTGAAACTTCTCTCTTCAAATTACAGAAAAATGGAAAAAGCATAAGAAATTTAAATAGGAAGATACATCAGAAACTAATGGAAAGTAAATTATGAACATATTACAGAACATCAAAACCAGAATAAGGAAAATCTTACATCTAAAGTGAATCCAATAAAGTTAACGAAAAGTATAAAGTATTGGTAAAAGATGATACACGACAAACTAATTAAATAATTGGATGTTAAAAAGAGAATCAAGGTGGAGCTTTGTGGCCAAAGGAGACCCCTTTAATGAGGGAAACAAAAAAAATTATGAAGATTAATGCATTAATAGACAGATAGATAAAGAGGTTGGGAGATTGGAACCGAACCACCACTTTGACCTTTTGCAGAAAATTCCATAATTTGCACTTTGTAGATTAAGATACCTTGAGTGGATTTGAATTTTGTATATATATAGATGCAGTGAACTACACTAATGCAATGCATGGAATTGGTAGAGTAATATGCATTGAATGCTAATTTGATTGGAATTAGAATAAGTATGAATGTGGATAATACCGTATTTGGTGCAAATTCGAAGAAGAGTATAACATATGAGATACTCCCTTCAGTCCTTATTATAAGAATTTTTTTTAAAATTTTTTTGGTCCTATTTATAAGAAAATATCACAACTTTTAAGGTGTAGTTATTGTTTAAAAGACTTTTATATCCCTCATTTAATGCTTCTCTTTTTGATATTAGTGAGTATATTTAATGTTTCACAATTTTTTATGAGGGTATATTTGTAAAAATATTCAAAAAGTTTCATTAATTAATAATTGTATTGATTTTGATTTTTTTTTGTTTTGTTTCTTATAATAAGGATCGAAGGAAGTATAAAAAATCTTTTTACAAAGTCCTCACGCTAATCAATGCTTTTGAGCAACTAGTACAAAAAACATGATATTTGTTGTTTCAGATATAATTGTCTCCTCGTGAAAATAAATATATTTTGTTGGAACCAAGTTGACTTAAGAACAACAACCCTTAACTTTTTTTTAATGATAACAGAGATACTCCCTCCGTCCCTTTTTATAAGAGTAATTTACAAAAAATTTTGTCCATAAATATAAGATTATATACAAATTCTTAGATGTATTGATTACTCTTTTTCCAAATATACCCCTTATTAATACTATCAATTTGTCTTGGTATATGAAAAATTAACATTAAATATATATTTAATTAAAGGTAATCTAGTAATAGTCACACACATTTGAGACAGCTTTATTACTCCAACAAATCTTCTTAATACACGTGATTTTTGTAAATTATTCCTATAAAAAGGGACGGAGGGAGTATAAACGAACAATTAATTTATCATCGGAAGTGTGTTTAAGTGTGCATACAATATTTGCCAAGTTGCTAAATGATGGAACAACCATGCACTCTTGTTACTTGCTTTTGTTATACTCCCTCCGGTCCTTATTATAACAAACTTTTTTAAAAAATCTTTAGACCTATTTATAAGAAAATGTCACAATTTTTAAGGTGTATTTATTGCGTAAAAGACTTTTTTAACCCTCATTTAATGCTTGTCTTTTTAATGTTAGTGTGTATATTTAATACTTCACAAATCTTTATCAACGTATATTTATAAAAATATTTAAAAAGTTCCAATAATTTGTGGTTATCTTGGTTTTGATGTTTTTTGATTTTTCTTCATATACCAAGGACATGAAGGAGTATAATAATAATGTCCATCTATTTTTCTTTAAAAAAAAAGTCCATCTATTTTAGAGTAACATATCTTTTGATTTCGAGCTTCTGGTTATAAACAGTGACGTGAATCGTATCTTTACAAAGTTTGATGTGGCTAAAAATTATATTTCACATGAAGAATCGGTATGACAATGCATTAACCCAATAATTCTTGTATTAGGTATTTTGGAGCAAAATTCATGCTCAACAAATCATTTTTGAATTTACTAAGATCGTACGTGTGACAAATGTATAATACTGGGTAATACAACTCTCATGACGTTAGAGTTTTACCAATACTCTCTAAGTTCAATTTTTTTTTCCTAACGTCAAAAGAAATTCCTCTTTTTCCTTCGTTTTTGTTCAAAGCATGTAGATCTTGAGTTTTCAAAAATGGTCTTACTATATAGTTTTTGAAAAGCTTTTCCAAACTAAATTCAAAGATTTTCTTTTAAACGAGGCAATTCAAACACACAGAATATTGGGCTATTTTTCCTTCACTAATATTTTTCCCACCACTGAATTTTTGTATAGTAAGATTTTAACGAATCATATCATTTATGGATGTCCGATGGAGGTGTTATGAATATTTTGGTGGATGTTTACTTCCCAAGTCTTTTCAAATATTTCATGAGTCAATAATTGGAGACATGTGTAAAAGGATTTAGTCTAAGCTAGCGCTCTTAATTCTTATGTTGATGGTGCAATGCATAAGATCCTTAATATGCTTGTAAGTTTCAAAACTTATGTTCTATAAATATGAATTATGTATAATATCATTGTAAATGTACACTCATTCTTTCACACGAGTTATCATAATTTTAAATTAATTAAAATTATTCTTACAACTAAGTCTTAGGGGTTAGCTTGGTGGAGCAAAGCGTCCATATGAAATTGATCTCCCAAATTAATTGATCCTTAAACTAAATATCAAGGTTCAGTTGGATAAGATATGATGATATTGATCTCCCGAAATCGATCCTTAAACCGAATATCAAGTTTAAAAAAGAAAAACAATATAAAAATTGATTTATTTAACAATACCAAAAGTTAACCTAATGATCATAATGAAAGGGAACATTGGAGAGATCAAATATATGGTTTTATTTCATCACTTTCTTGCATTGGGATTCAATGACTTAATTAAGGCGGAAAAGTCACAAAGACTTTAATATAATTTTGTGTGTTTTATGAGAGAGAAAAATGAAAGAGAAATAATGAACAAGACAAGAGTCAGAGTAATATAAGAGAGATAGACATAAAATTATCGTGACTTTTCCGCGTTAAAATTACTGAATCCTAATCCACTTTCATCTATCTAGTAGTAGCCCAATATATTCAATTATTTCTCAAATTTGTGAGAATCAATGTGATATATTTTATGATGCAGTTAGTCTATACAAGCAAATGAAAAATGACTTAGTACAATCTGCAATAACATCTTCTTTCTCCAACCATTACTACTACCCACTAAAATAATTATAGTAATTAAGCATTTAAAACACAATCTATAAAATAGATGGTGACATATATGCTTTACATCTATCATGTCAATAGCTCTAACTAAAACAAGTAAAAAGAGAGTTCCAGATAGCATTTAATTTTCTAACTAATAAGTCATTTTCCTAATCACCAATAGTATCAAATGTTTCCATTATGTGGTATACATGTGCAGCTGGTACCTACCTTATACATCAGAAGCAAGTATTCGACAAATGGAAAATTCGCAAGAGTAAAAAATAAAGCTACTTAAAATTGTTGTTGTTAAGAGATGCTTTTTCTTCTTTCTTCTCGATGGTTGATGATGTATGAAGTAATGCATTTCCTCTGTAGCCATGCAAATGGTCCCCTCATATACACATGCACTCTTTTCCTTTAAATTTGGCTCATATATCATATATATTTTAGAGCACATTAAAATCATTTCTAAGAGTTGGTTTCTTTTGAGGGAGGGAGAGAAAATAGGCTATTGTTTCTCTTGATTGAAATTGTAATTTGCTTCTTTGCCTTTCATTTTGTTTATAGGTTAGAGTACTCTGCACAGTTGTACTCAATTAATATATTTTTGCTTAAAATGGAAAATGCCACTAATACAGTCAAAATTGCAGTTGTTATAGAGTTACCATAATTTTTTATAGGTTAACCCGTCTTAAATAAAAATTAAAATATTTTTTTAAAACTATACATAAAGAGACATAATGAAAAAAAAGGGTTCCCCACTTCCTTTGTATCTATCTCAAAAGCTATTAATGGTTTTTGAAATATATATAGAAAAATCTTCCCTATCCTTGTCTCTAAACTGCATGGTTATGGTGTTGGCGTGACAATATTCAATTTGCATCTCAATATAGGGACCACTTTACTACTTTTGATTTGTTTTCTTTTTAATAATTTATCTCATGGCTTTAGACACTGGCTTAATATTCCGTCACTTATAGAAAACAAATATTAAAAGTTAATAAAAATGTTAAAAGTGAAAAAAAAAAAACAAAGGGAGGAGGAGAAATAAAAAAGAATTTATTAATTTTTTTTTTCCATAGTGTTTTGTTTCCCTCAACTCTGCTATATATAATAGCTGCTCTTGTTAATCTCTTCTTCATCCAAATTCCAAACCCTAGCTAACTAACAGAAGCAGCTAGCATCACTCATATAATATTATAAAAACCTCCCTTCAATTTCCAATCTCATCTTCAGAAGCTTAATTTCTTTTTTCTTATTGTTTTCCATCATGCACCATACCAAGTTGAAGCTGCCAGCATGATCTTAACTGGCCTCCTTTGTAGGTGAAAGATCAGATCATGGTGGCAGTTTCACCTAGTTGTTGGCTGCATGTATATACCCTTCTTTTTTGTTTTCTGTTTCTATTTAATTCTAAGCCCTATATTTTTATAGATTTTTCTTGATAATTCTTTGCCTGTGTGGAAAATATATACCAGAAGATGAGTAATATTGATTCATTATTTTTCTTAAGCCTTTATTTCTCTTAATTTCTTGGGCAAATTTAACAAGGATATAATTAAGATACTTATAATTATTTATTTATTCTGCTATTTATGCTGCTGCTATGTGAGTGAAATTGAATAGTTTGTAAAGTAGATGAAGAAATTGGAGTGGCAGCTTCTAGTATATGAAAAAATTGATTAGTTTGTTGCACGGTGCAATGCATTAATTCCTGAACAACTAAGATCTGATTCTAGCAGTGCTTCTTTTTTATGATGTCTGCATTAAATCTATATGGCATATGGGGCTTTTTTTTTTTCTTCTTTCTAGCCTTATCTATTTCTTTGTGGTGAGATGATAATAGTTAAGAAACTATAGGGCTGTTCATGATGTCTTGATTTCTTAAGATTCACTGAACTCTTTTAACTTCTAAGGTCCTTTCTTTCCTCTTTTATCTTCTTTTCAAAGATCTAAAATTAATCAGGAATTATCTAGAGATTGAGAGAGAATAAAGTCATATCTTGAACTTCATTCAGTTTTCCCATGACCTTTTGGGATTAATTTAACATGGAAATTCTCTGTGTTTGCTATTAGCTTAATTGACTTAATTGCATTATACATGTACTAGTCTAGTATGATATCAGTGTTAATTACTGCAAATAAATAATTAAATCATTGATGATTGTTGTTCATATTACAAGGTGAGTTGCATCTACTTATAGATTGATCTGAGGAAGAATGAATCTCAAAATGGGACAAAATAACAATTCCATTGCTGAAGTCATGGTAGATTCCCAATATCTCAATGTACTTGGTTTCCTCATATATCTTGCTAGTATACATATGAGTACTGCAACCTTTTTCCTTTGGATTTGGAATTTGGACCATTCCTTTATATATATGCTATGCATCATGAGACAATCATGTGAATAATTTTTTGCATTGAATTTTTTTTTCCTTGGAAGAATCTCATATATATGGATAATGAATTGATGTCATCATTGTCATGATATGCAGGTTTCTAACAATAAATACTAGCACATGAACCACCATATCTTCATAAATCAATATATGATATCATATCTGGTTGTTGTAGTTGTAGATATCTGTTTCAATTTCCCTCTCTTTAATTTGTCCTTTTGGGTTAGATTCCACCTAGCTTTCAATTAGCTGCAACCTAAAAGACATAATATATAGGTCATGGTTTGATTTACCCAATTCTTCACTCGTGTCTGATGTAACAATAAATCTCAATCTAATAACTGGTACTAGAGCCATGCATTACTACTGTTAAGTGTTAAACAAGCATATTATGAAAACTCAGGTATGTAATTATGAAACCTACAATGAATTTATATCTGGCTTTTGATTTTGAAGGAAGGAACTTATTACATTTAGTATATTTTACCACTCAGAAGTTCACTGTATCATGAAATAAAATAACCTCCTTAACTAATTAAATATATGGTTGATATCTTAATTGATCAGCTAAAGAAAGCTAGGGTTCTGGTACATATTTAATTTTGGTTGTGAATTACCGGTTATATATAGCTGGTGATATCTAAAAAACTGTTGAGACAATTGACTTAAATCATGAAATGCAGATCAAAAACATTTTGCAACCTTTGAGCTGTGTTTAGATAAAAATGTTCAATGTGACACTTAAACCATAAGACTCCCACCTAAAATGCATTACTCATATATATCAACATGCATCAAGCAGAAAGAAGCAAATGCATCCCTTAACTCAACAACAATTTAAGTAGCTTTATTTTTTACTCATTTGCGAATTTTCCACTTGTCGAATACTTGCTTCTGATGTATATGGTAGGTTGCAGCTGCACATGTATACCACATAATGGAAATATTTGATACTATTGGTGATCAGGAAAATGACCTATTAGTTAGAAAATTAAATGCTATCTGGAACCCTTTTTACTTGTTTTAGTTAGAGCTAGTGACATATGATAGATGTAAGTCATATATGTCATTATCTATTTTATAGATTGTGTGTTTTAAATGCTTACTATAAGAATTTTAGTGGGTAGTTGTAAGGATAGGAGAAAGAAAGAAGAAGGTGTTGTTGCATTTAGCATGTATAGATCAACAACATCGTAAAATATACAATATTGATTCTTACAAACTTATAATGTTGTATATTTTACGATGCAGTTAATCTATACAAGTTAAATGGATAATGACGTGGTACAAACTGCAATAACACCTTCTTTCTTTTTCATACCCTTACTAAGTTACTACCCACTAAAATTATCATAGAAAGCATTTAAAACACTCAATCTATATATAAAATAGATAAGGACGTATATGCTTTACATCTATCATATGTATACAATGAGTGGGTGGGTCAGGTTCTACTTATAACTCGTTTTCATAGGCTATTCCAGATATCAAATCAAAAGAATTTTTCTGTGAAGATGTTAAGGACCTAGCTAGGGGGAAGGGGTTAGGAGTGGATGTTGACTTGGAGGAGACCCTTCTTTGTTTGGGAGCAAGATCTGATTGCAGAGGTGATGTTATGTGGTGGTTTTGTCTGAAGGAGAGTATCTTGGGTCTTGAAGTATTGTGTGGATGGGGTCTTATTTAGTCCGGTCTGCTTATGTGGCTTTTTCGGGCTTGAATTAGCGGTGGGAACTGGGTCTCTAGATGTGTCTAATATTCTCCCCCAAATGAAGTCCAAGTTTTTATCAACAATATATATATACTACCTCCCTCCGTCCCAAAATATAAGCAAAAATTGGTAGTTAATGTATTTGGTTCAAAATTTGTACCAAATACATCAACTTATGTTGACTCATTTTTGCTTATATTTTGAGACAGAGTAGTATATTGTTGATAAAACAACATAGAGAAACTAAAGAACACAATAAAAATACAAGAATAAAATATGAAAATTAAAATCTGTGATTAAATTACAGGTTTAAATGCACATTTGGTTCCATATTTTCATATTTTTGAATTTTTTAGTTCCCTTTTTTCTAAAACTAGTTTATTTGTCTCTTTATTAAGAAAGTCAACAAATTTGTTTGGTTCTGACTTGACATTAGTGATTTTGAATAACCATGTCCATGTAATTTTATTAATTTCCATCTTATTTATGTTTATTTTAAATCTAATAATAATTAAATGAATATTAAATATTATAATTATTTAAAAAACCTGAAAAACAAATGTCTATAAAAATGAAGAACCCTTCTTACAAAATCCTCAAACCGATTCCTCCCAAATCCGTCGCCGTTCATCCTCGATCAATAATATTCATCACCTGGTTCAACCTAATCACGTTTGCCTTCCATATTCTCTCTTTTCATTTTTTTTTCTTCTTCCTTGTTGATTCAAATAATTCTCTGAAGATATGCATTTCGATTTAAGTTGCATGGCAAAAAAGAGTGTAGCCATTTTGTTTGGTTTGATGAAGAAATGAACATCCGAGCAAAAGAAGTTATAATATATTTGCTAAAGAAAATTAATGATGAGAAGAATAAGGCATTTGAGTCACAAAAAATTGAAGATGAATGAAGACAAGGATGAAGTTGTTGAAGGGCATATGTATTGTTCCTTGGGTTGTGGTCTTCATTTTATTATATAATACAAAGGATGGTATTTAGAGAATTTTGGAGGGCGCAAGAGATGTGAAGAGAGTGGGAAAAGAAACCCTCTTCACACAATTTGTTGTAGGCCTCATTTATCATTGGGCTGGCCTTAGCTAGTTGTATCAAACAAATGAAAGTTCTTTTCCCACCTTCTAAGTTTCTCGTGCACCCTATTTTGGATTTTAATATCCAAAAAATGGAGGGTTTATGAACAGTTTTACACCTTTCGGATTATATAATCTAAAATGTCGAAGGGCGTGCGAGAAGCTTGGAGGATGGGAAAAGAAACTCCCCAAACAAATTTACCCCTTGTACAAAAGAAAATTTAGGGGTGGCTTTGAGCATGAGCGGGAGGGGCCACCGCCCAGAACACCATTTTTTAGACGCACCAAAATTATTATTTTTATTTAGTAGTTAGTACTATGTAAGTGTATTTATCTTTAACTCAATTTGATTAATTTTATTGAAAATATATTTTTAGATAACCTTGATTATGAATGAATTCTTGTAATCATTAGAAAGTGAAAATGACAATAGAGTATGATTTCCACTAATTGTAAATACACGTTTTTGGTGGTTGAGTATACTCAATAAATTCTAAGCATCTATTATAAGAAAGATATAAAAGATATGCACAAGCAGTGCAGTGAATGGAAAAACATCAAAGTACGTATCAGAGAAGGCTAAATTGCACCACCTTAGGATGCAAATGCAACCCAACAAAGCCCTTACATGATATCACGTCTACCCCCATTTTAGTAAGTTATCAAACTAAAGCTTGAAAATATATACATACAATCAGCCAATTTGACATTTCCAATCAGCCCTTCAATGATGCTAACAATGGTGTTTAATGACTATTAAAATTGAATACAAGAGGTTGTGCAGCTTCATTTCCCTCTCTTCTAGTTAACACTTTTGTCCCTTTTTAGAAATCAACGACCGAGACTTGAAGACACTTTCTTATTACCAACTACTTTGTAGGAGGAGATTGAGAGAATGATTAATTCATTTTGGTGGGGATCGAATAGAAGTCAAGGTAGATGTATAAATTGGTTTAATTGGGATAAATTAACAATGAGAAATTAGGAGTATAGAGGTATGAGATTGAGACACATGTTTGGCTTTAATTTAGCTATGCAAGGGAAGCAAGGGTGGAAATTATTAACTAACCCAGATACTATTGTTACTCGCATTTACAAAGCTAGATATTTCCTAAGGACTAATTTTTTGGGGGCCATCTAGGCCATAACCCAAGTTTTATTTGACCTAGTATCTTTCTTCACATGTATTAGTTAGAGGTGGCCAACGGCGGAGGATTGGAAACGGGAACAATATTATGATTTGGGATGATCCTTGGTTGCGGGAAAAGACAACTCCTTCATTTCTAGCACTCATGGTAGCTGGAACGAAACACTTTTTGGTGGCTGATCTTATGAAGCATCACATGCAAGGATGGAAGTGGGAAACTATAAATGGCCTATTCAGTGAAAGATAAAGAGGAGATCCGTAAACTCACCATCACACATTCGGTGGATGAAGACAAGTTTATTATTTGCAAACTCAATAACAAGAATGATTGACATGTCTTTATTGGGTGTGAAGCGGCAAAGAAAGTTTGGCAAGCTGCTGGGTTGTGGGATACCATTCGTGATGCTGCTGCTGGATTGACTAGTTTGAATTTTGCTGAATGTATTTTCAGTTTATTGTGTAGGTCAACAGAACAACTATGTCATGATATTTCTATGATGCTGTTGTGCTTCTTGTTGTAAATTTTGTTTATATTTCAAAAGTTTTCAAAAATATTGTCCCTCAATTTTAAGTGGTAAATATTTTAGTAGAAAATATTTAATTCAATTATGGCTGAACGGTAATATTAAAAAGTGCTTATATATTGCTTTGAGGAGCACATAAGTTATACATAATTTTTGAAGAAAAAACTCACGTATAGAAAGAAAAAAAATCTTCCTTCACTCTTTTAAAATTGTTTTGGGTTACACTTCTTGTTACATAATATTCCTTTTCAGTTCTGAATCCTCGGCTTGCTGGGAAGAGTCTGTTAAATTCTAGGGGGTTAGCGTTCTATACGCGAAAAATCCTTGAGGACAATGCGTTCAGCATGTCTCAGATCATCTCAATATTTTTGTTTTGCAGGTCTTCGTAGCATTTTCTACAACAATTTCAAGGATTTACAATGACTAACGAAGACAATTCCAACAACAGCTCTCAAGTTCCGCCTCCCAAAAACGATGCTCCAAAAGATCAGCAATAAACTCTTGTTGTGCCGACCATCAACTATGCCAAACTGTTTCCCGACGTTTCAAAGATTGAAGTCTTTGTTGGTCAGAATTTTCGAAGGTGGCAGGAGCGCGTCAGCTCAACACTCGACTTACATGGTGTCGCTTCATGAACCCTCACAAACTCAAAGCCGCCGCCTTCATCAACATCGAAAGAAGTCGACACATGGACTCATGCAAATAAAGTATGATGTTACACCATTATGAGTACCTTATCTAACGAGTTATTCGATGTCTACTGCTCGTACAAGGAAGCAAAGGAAATGTGGGATTCAATGGTTCTAAAATACACCGTTGAAAGTGCTGGAAAGAAAAACTTCGTCATAGGCAACTACTACCGCTGGACAATGTCAGAAGAGAAAGATATTAAGGATCAAATCAATGAATATCACAAGCTGCTTGAAAAATTAAAGGCTAAAGATATTCCTCTCTCGGATGAGTTCGTTGCTGGAATTCTCATTGAAAAATTGCTTGATTCATGGAATGATTACAAGAATCAGCTGAAACACAAACAAAAGCAGTTGCCGTTGGCAGATCTCATCACACACATCATCATTGAGGATACCAACCGAAAGGAAAACATGGCCGCAAAGGCAAAGGCATTAGCTTCCCAGGCAAATCTGGTCCAGAACAACACTAATCATAAAAGGAGGTATGATAACAAACCTAATCATAAACCTGGTCACCATAAAAATAATTATGTTCCTCGTGTTTCTAATCCCACTTTCAAAAAAGGACACTGTTATGTATGTGGTAAGAAAGGTCATTATGCACCTCAGTGCAGATACCGAAAGAAGAATGAGAATCCTCCTAAAGCTAATTTGGCCGAAGGAGATGATGACATTATTGCTGCGGTCATTGCTCAAGCAAACATTGTGACTGATGTGAACAAATGGGTGGTAGACTCTGGAGCTACCCGACATATATGTGCTACTAAAGATGCCTTCACCTCCTACACTACTGTGGGGGATGGAGAAAAACAAGTTTATCTGGGTGACTCTCGAGCTGCAGTTGGTTCGGGAAAAGGCAAAGTTATGTTGAAGCTCACAACGGGAAAGAGCTTGGCTTTAAGTGAAGTCTTTACATGTGCCTAATATCAGGACCAATCTAATTTCAGTGGCTCTTTTGAGCAAGGGTGGGATTAAAGTGTCATTCGAATCTGATAAGATCGTAATGACAAAGAATAATGTATTTGTGGGGAAAGGTTATTGTGATCAGGAACTCTTTATACTGAACATTGCTGAAGTTATGCATAATTAGGTTCCTCTTTTAGAGGGATTAGATTTTTCTTTTGCTTATTAGTATGGCACCTAGAATAAATATTGTTGAAAAGCTTTTGTTCAATCATGTTATTTCATTCTGATAAATTGAATTTTGTTGCTTCATGTCTTACTCTTATTTGTTCTACATGGTTTTGTTTTGAGTGCTATTTAAAATTAGTTTTCGATGTAAAAACCTATCAGATGTGATGCAATTTTGTTTTCTTAAGTTTTTCAAATTCAACTAGCTCTCTGTCTTTGGTGTCGGTGTCTATCTATACAATATATATTAAGGTACTGAGATATAATAATGAAATATGAAACAATGTCCTGTATTATACATTCTGTATGTAATTGTTTATCAACTATATATATATTTTTTTGATTAATTGGGTCTATTATAGTAAGGTTACTTACTAATATTATAGTACTAAGATAAGATGATCATTTTTGTATACTGTGTCAATATCTTGTATGTATTAACTTAAGTGATTAGAAATTCTTTATTAAATAGGAGAAATTATATTTTGTGTTATACAGGTAGACTATTTAAGTTATAAAATAGTGTTACTTGAGTTTAACCTTAATCATCATGTGTACTGGAAGTAGTGATACATATGTTAACATGCAGTTTTGTTGGATAAGAATTTTTTATGAGAGCTCTTATCAAAAGGTCTTGAGATATGATATGAGTGTTTATTTTTGTACTCTGTCTTTTTAATGGTTGCATTCGATTTTTTATTAAAATATCATATTTGTGAATGTGCATGTTTTTGTAGATAGATGGAAACCTGTTATACATGATTGAAAATGTATCACTGATATTGAAAAAGTGTATGAGATTATGTGAATATTGGATGAAATTACTTGTTTCCAATTACCTTCTCTTAGTGTGATGCATGAACTATATTTAGCATGTGCTTCTTATAATAATTTGACAAAAATGCAATGTGAATTCGTAAGGCTACCAAAGCCTTATTGGATGAAAGCGTATGTGAACCTTTTTATTGTAGACAAGTGTGTTCGTAAGGCTACCAGAGCCATTTAGACACACATCTTTGTAACCTATTTTCATAGTTGGACCTGTAAATTTATGTTACTGAGCTTAATAGGTTATACAGAACAGAATTGTGGTGATCAAGATTACAATTGTGGTGACATTAAATTTTCATTCTCTTCAAATTACTTTATAATGTGAATTGTAATATTGCTTAGAGTGTACACGCCATCGTATTAAAATAATGCAATGATGTTAATTTGATTTGAATCCAATGAAGAATAGATTTACTCATTGTGGAGGTGTTGTCGCTTAGTAAATATCTAAGTAAACCTGTATAAATCTATTATGAATACCGAGTTTATGAGACTTGAGTAAACATGAGATTAATTGTTTAAGAGACGTCTTAGTCAATAGTTATGAGTTTAGCGGATCCGATAAAGCCCCTAGGGAGGAAAATAATATGTGACACATCGAGGGGGATTAGAATTAACCCAACTTTAGTGATTGGAGATCCCATGCGGGTGGTAGACCTCTAACATACACAAGTGTATTTGGTTCATATAGCTTGCTACACCAATTCCACTATGTGTTAAGTTTATCATTCTAGGGCTGAATCATATAACTTGTTACACCACTTTGATGCATCGCATCCAGGTGTTAACCCAAAAAATCTTTTTAAAATTTTCTTTTAAACTTTTGAAATATGTGGGGGATTGTTGTAAATTATGTTTATATTTCAAAAGTTTTCAAAAATATTGTCCCTCAATTTTAAGTGGAAAATATTTTAGTAGAATATATTTAATTCAATTATTTAATAATAATAGTAACAGTGCATTATGGCATTAAAGTGTGCTAATTCCAATTTTTACCGTTGGCTTTGGCTTAGTCAAAGGTAATGAAAACTCATTGTTATAGTAACGTGAGCTTTTGTTATATAACCTATTTTTGTGCTTTAAGTGAGAAAAATGAGGAAACAATCAAGCCACCACTTAAAAAGTGCTTATACTAGTATATTGCTTTGAGGAGCACATAAACTTTACGGAATTTTTTAAGAAAAAAACTCACGTACAGAAAGAAAAAAATTCTTCTTTCACTCTTTTAAAATTGTTTTGGGTTATACTTCATGTTACATAATATTTCTTACTGGGAAGGGTATGTTAAATCCTGGGGAGTTAGCGTTCTATACGCGGAAAATCCTTGAGGATAGTGCGTTCAGCATGTCTCAGATCTTCTCACTATTTTTGTTTTGCAGGTTTTCGTATCATTTTCTACAACACTTGTGACGTCGTAGGAAATATAAGGTGTAGTAAGGAGAGATTAAGGAAGTCCGGTTTTCAGTACAGCTCGCGCGCGATGTCCCGTTGCAATGGCAGGCAGCTCGCGTAAAGGGAACTCAGCAAGCACATGCTCAACAGAGGAATACACAACAACAATAGTCACAACAACAAACGGTACAGGTTTGGCAACCACCAGAAGAAGATTGTGTCAAGTGTAATATTGATGGAGCACTATTTGGTGACCAAAAGTGCTTTGGAATTGGTATGTGTCTCAAGAATTTTTTAGGCCATTTTGTTAAAGCATTAACAAAGTGGTATGAAGGTACTCCTCCTCAGTTAGAAGCAGAAGTGTTGGGATTAAGAGATGCTATTTGGCTTGGTCAATCGGGTTTGTCGAAAGTGCATATATATTGGCTAGATTGTAAGCCAGTGATAGAAATTAGGGGTGGACATGGTTTGGTTTTGGATGAAAACTGAACCGAACCGAACTGAACTGTTTGCTAAATTTAAAATAATTGAACTGAACCGAGTTGTTTGTATTTCGAACTGAACCAAACGGTTTCAAACCGAACCGAACTGTTATTATTGGTACTGTTGAAAAAATATATAAATAATCAACGAAATCGATTTCAAAAGTTTTAAAACCAAACCGAACTGTTTCGAATCGAACCAAACTGTTTTGAACCGAACCGAACTGTTTCAGTTCAGTTCTAGAAGTGTTAGCAATGGTTCGGTTTTTTTGGTTTGGTTCGGTTCAACAGTTCGGTTCGGTTTTTTGGTTTTTTTGTCCACCTCTAATAGATTTTTTTTGATAGAACTAATAACCAATAGGAATTTGGCAACATTATAGCTACTTGTAGAGCTTTGTTATAACACTATCCATACCTTTAAGATAAGTTTCGTATGAAGTCAACCAAATTATGTCGCTCATAGTCTATCTTGGACGTCTATGCTAGTCACCAAATCTTTGATTTGATTCCATTTTATATTACTACTATTTTTTATGAATGAAATAATATAAGTTACTTTTGGTATTAATAAAAAGAATAATGCTTGAGTTTTATTTCATTGATTCCTCTTCCCTTCCTTAAGTTTTCTAAGCTTCATCCTTGCTCTTTCATCCTTACTTGAAAATGATACTATCATTGCATCTCTTCCATCTCTCATTCCATTGATTCCATTGACAACTACAACCTTAATTAATTTCCACTATGTCATGAAATCAAAATATAATAAATTACTTTTATAGTTAGAAAATATATTTATTATTTTACAATGAGATATAAATCGCTAATCAACCAACTCCTTCAATATTTTTTATGGGTTACATTATCCTTTTTTGGTTACAAAACCAACTCCTTCAGTATATTGTATTCGGAAAGATATAATTTCAGAAAAACAAAATATCAAGCTTAATATTTCCCAATTTTTTTGTTTAAAATAATAGTTTGAAGTGCACTAAACTAGAAAATAGAAAATGAATCCAGAGATACATCGAATTTGTAGAAAAAGTCATGTATTTTGCACATGTTTGAAAAATGAGAACATCTAAGAAACCAAAAGCAAATAAATAACATAGATATTTCCCCGTTCAAAAAAAAAAAAATAGCATAGATATTTTAATGCCACCACCCCACGAGACAAAAATGATTTGTCCCCATTAGCCACATTTGTGTGGATATTATCATATTAGATATTACCATATTGCTATGATCTTATTGTGTGTATATATAAAAAAAGCTTAGTAACATACCTTCAATGGCTATCTCTTGTTACACTTTCATCACTCCCTCTACACCTTATTCTCTTCACATCCACCGTTCATCACATCTTCCCCATCGAGTTTCTTTTACAAAAGCTTCCTTAAGCTCTTCTTCCCCTGATTCCAAAGCACCATCACTACCACAAAGTGTGCCATCTAGGCCCACTGAACCTGCCTTTAACTATGCATTCAACAACACTAATGGCAACCCACTTGTTAGGATGGTTCAAAATACCGAGTCTTCCATTGAAAGGGTATTTTGGTTATTTCATTTGTTACTGTTAATCTGTCCAATGATATTTATATATTGACTTAAATATGTTACCAAGTTTTATTTGATCCTTATTTTTATTTTATTTGGTTTTCATCTTAATTCTATGATTATCTGAGCAAAGTGACACTAGTAATTTGAAATATGGTCGAGAGTTAAGTAAACTCCGACAAAAAATTGTTTCAATAAAAATTCAAACTCATATTATCTCGAACAATTCATCTTTATTATTTTTATTTAGTTCCATTAGTATTTTTTTTAGGGGGTAGTTCCATTAATATTCCTTAGTCTTGAAATTATTCGTAATATCATGGACTGTATTCATATGCTCTACATATTATAGGAACTAGAATCAACATAAACAAATATTATAGGGACTAATTTATAACAATGAGGACCAATAGTAAACATTCCAATGTCTTAGGGACTAAAACCAAAAGAAACTTTTTGCAGGGACTAAAGGAAAAGACTAGTGTATTTGCACAAAGGAAAAAAATATTTAAAACAAATATTTATACTTGAATGTAAGTTAATGTTCACTTTATATTGTTCATGGTGAACTTTACTGCTTTAATAACTTGCATTCTTTATTTAATTTGAAAAATGTTTAGTTGAGGTGTATACATCTCATAAGAAAGAGATAACGATAGTTATATGATAGATCCGATAAATTGGTGATGTGAAAGGAAGAGAGATATAGAGAAAATGAGGTGTTGAATTAATGTTTAGAAATAGAGAAATGCTAGTTTTTACGAAATTCTAGTAACACGAAAGTGAATAATGTGTTTAAAACTGCTAGTTACACCTACCCCTCCTAGTTACACCTACCCCTCTTGTTTGGTATATTTAACGCTTTCTTGCTTTTCAAGTTTAAATTCTTTCGTAAAAGATAGCAATGCTCTAAAAAATAAAGGGTGTACAAATATTGTGGATACATGGTATTGTGAATGATGTGGTCACATTGACTACATAATGTATATTCTCTTGGAATATAAAATTTCAATTTTTTAAAAAAAAAATTAATATCAAAATTAATATGAGAGGAATAGGTTTAGTTGGAAGTCGCTAAAGAGTTGAAAACTGTTTATTCTTCGGTACTCCATGTGCTGTTAGACCATTAGAGAAAGAAAAATGATATTTGTACTATTATTTTGTTATAATTTTTGAACAACTTTCTCTCTTTCATACTCACATGATGTTCTTATCCTCTCTCTTACTTTTTCTCTTTCCATTGTTTTTGACCAATAAGAAGAGAGAAAAAGAAGGTTGTCACCAAAGTTGTCATTAAATAGTTGTACAAATATCATTACTCTTAGAGAAAATCCGAAAATCCTTTCAGCACAATAAGTTTAGAGAAATACTCCCTCCATTCCTTTTTAAATGTCTCTTTTGTAAAAAAGTTTTGTTTTTATTTAACTGTCACTTTCAAAGTTTAATGCAATATTAAATGTTGTTTTACCAATATTACCCTTAATTATTTATTAAAGAGAGAGAAATATATGAAAGAAGATATTAAATGAATGAGGTTATTATTGGAAAAAGATAATTTATTGTATCAAAAGTAGTAACATTTATTTAGTTTCTTGGTTTGTGTAAAATGTCAAAAAGTGACACTTAAAAAGGAACGGAGGTAGTATATTTGAACATCTCTTTCACAACAACTATTTTGACAACTCTATGCCAACATACGGGTATTTTTTGGTAAAAGCAAAAGAAAAAAAAAGCTCCAAAACACCATGCCAACATATCACAGGGGTATGTATTTCTAGGTTGTTGAAAAAGTTGTCACAAAATAGATGTTAATATATCATAACTCGTTTAGAGAACTGCTATATATGACGACAATTAGTTCCTTTATGTCTTAATGTTTAGATTGTATTTGATTGAAGTTAATTATCAGAACAGAAACCTTGTAATTTGATAAGCAGACTAAGTATGCCAAAAGTAATAGTAACAAGGATTAGTAAAAACGAACTTTCATATTTGACTTAAACTTCTGAAGCTCATTCAAAACAGAATTTTTCATTAAAAATACATAAAGGATCTTCTGCCATTGTCATGATATCCAAATTTAAAATAGAGATTTATGCTGATGCCAATTGAGTTGACAGTGATCAAAGTAATTTGCAACATGAGAAACCCTAATGCTTTCATGATATAAACTAATATTTTCACAAATTGACATACTAATGGTACGCCATTTGGGTTGGGACGTTGAAGGAGTATTAAAAATGAAAGTTTGTGTTTGATCTCTGCCGCTAACAATTTCTCTTCCTCTAACAAACTAACTACTAACATTTGTTTAACAAAAACAAAAAGTATACATTCCTTTTCTAATTGTAAGCTTTTTGGTTGTATGATCAGGTAATTTTCGACTTTCGTTTCTTGGCACTGCTTGCTGTTGGAGGTTCCTTGGCTGGCTCACTCCTCTGCTTTCTAAATGTATAGTTTCTCAACACCTTTGATTAATGAGAAGTAATGTGATATAAATTTGTTTTTTTGTGTATATAGAAAGATTATTTAAGAGCTTGTTTGGGTCAGATTATTATCTACCACTGTTTATTGCTTTAAAGAGGTTATGGAAACATCTTATGACACGTCCATAAGCTATTTTCAACTTTAGTTCATAGGCTCTCCAAGATAGCTTATAAAAAAACAACTTATTATATGAAAATAGATTCATTTTTTGTGTTATAAAATGGCATATACATAACATATAAGCGTTTATGCTATGAGCGCTTAATTAAATTGTATATCCATAAGAGTCATTTTGTTGGTCTATACTCTATAGTAGGTAGTTTTATCTTGCATATGCATGTGACTTCTTTTTTTGGAATAGATATACATGTGACTTGATTCTAGAACTCAAATCCAACCTATGGTCCCTACCTCCCAACACCTTCAACATGGGAATGAATTCTCTCATATAATTCTCTCATGGGAATGAAATTTTGTAGTTACATAAGAGACACAATTTTACACATACAAAATTTTCTTGTGATAAGGTTAGGTAAAATTTTAACATGAGATTATTCATATAATTCATTCATTCTTGCAGCAGCACTAGTGCCTTATTAATATTGATATGAATTGTGAATTGATTTTTCTTATTTTCTGTTATTGAGTCCCCTTAATGATGATTATACTTTTTCTTTAGGGGGTTTTCTGGTAAGTAGTAGTGAAACAATATAATATAGCTATTGTCATATTAATAAACTTATTCATGTCATGAACAAGCCTTCATATATTTGACTGGATATATATTCTTGATCATTTTAGGGTTGTGTTTATATTGTTGAAGCATACAAAGTCTATTGGACAAGTTGTGTCAAAGGAGTTCACACTGGAAAGATGGTTCTGCGTCTAGTTGAAGCAATTGGTAAATTTATCATTTTTCATACATACTCTGACCACTTGGAACAAAAAAATATTAAAGAGTTTCTTGAAACGGCCGAGAATTTAGTAACTTGCAGTCCTTCCGAATCATGAGACGGAGGGAGTATAAATTTTAATCATTTTGATTGTTATCAAATGTCTGCTAGACCTTCCAAATCATGCTAAATCATTTTGAGAAAGACATTCTAAATCATCTCTATGTTCTAACTTGCATGTTTCCAAATAGAGAACATGAAAACAACAGTTTGCTTTTTGTGTTTTCATGTGGAAGATTTAACTTTACTTAAATTTTCGTCCCATTTTCTGATAATAGTTTACTACTTCCATTTAGTCTTTCTTGAATTCAATAAAACGTACGAATCTTGCTGCTGCAGATGTTTACCTTGCTGGCACTGTTATGTTGATTTTTGGCATGGGCTTATATGGATTGTTCATCAGCAATACACCTCATGATGTGCAACCTGCTGTCGACCGTGCCCTTAAAGGATCATCTCTCTTTGGAATGTTCGCTTTGAAGGTAATCATAAACCCTATGATCTTATAGCTGGGGATTATCGCGATCCATGAGCAACTGTTACAGAAATTTACCCTGCAGTAGCTTTACTTTATCTCATAATTTTATTTTTCTAATTGAATGGTTAGTCACACTTTCTTAGTCGAGAGGCATTTTATAAATATTTAATTTAATTTATCGAACTATTTATAAATATTTAATTTTTAACAATCCAACTGTTCAATTATCTTAACGAACATGTGTATATTATCTCCTTTTCAGGAGAGGCCTAAGTGGATGAAAATCAGCTCACTTGATGAACTGAAAACAAAAGTGGGGCATGTTATTGTAATGATTCTTCTTGTAAAAATGTTTGAGAGGAGCAAAACGGTAGTCATTGCCACCGGATTGGATTTACTAAGTTATTCAGTTTGTATTTTCTTATCATCTGCATCTTTGTATATCCTTCATAATCTGCACAAGCAAGATTAGAATATTGTAATATTCTCAATTCATATATGTAATCCAGAATATTACTGCTGAATGAATGATAGCCTAATTTCTTTTGTTCATTATACAACATTTATAAGAAATGGAGTTGTTGTTGTTGGCACATATGGTAAGACTTTCCTCTCCTACGGACTACAACTTTGGTTTGAGTCCAAGATTCCATACTTGGTAGGTTATCTGTAAATTCCGTTGTAAATTCTCAATGAGTCAGAAATCTCTTTGATTGGCTATAATATAAGAGCTGATACAAAAATTTACAAAATAAGGACCAACACTCCCTTTTGCTCCCCATCTTGACCATACGACCATAAATTTCTTAAACAAAGACAATATCAACTTAATCTATGTAGAAAAATAGATAAACACAATATTAACCAAACGTATCTAGAAAAATATAAATTTCTAATAGGATATTAGGTTTCACCATCAGTATTTAGTAGCAACAGTTTGTAAGTGAAATTTGTATCTAAATTCTGTTGGAACAAAATGTATGAACAACTCTCTTTTGGATAAAGAGGGAGATTGTTGGAACAATTTGTATGAACATCTCTCTTTAAGGTTTTGATGATAACAAAGTGTTAAAAAGAAAATTGGTATTTGCTAATGCTTTGTTCAAGTTGTGCAGAACCATGTTCTCATTGTTGGTTAATTAATATTGGTTATGGAAGAACAAGCTAAGAGCAAGAAGGAAAGCTTAGAAGCTATGTTGCAAAGTTGAAGGAAAACTGGGTCTGAAGGTTGAGTCTGAAGACTGAGTCTGAAGAGTGCTTCTGAAGGCTGAGTCTGAAGGGTGCGGCTGAAGGCAGCGTCTGAAGGCTGAGTCTGAGGGTTAACGAAAGTCAACGTCTGAAGGGAGTGTCTGATGAACAGTGCGTCTGATGAACAGTGCTTCTGAAGGTCAACAAAAGTCAACGTCTAAAGAAGTGCGTCTGATGAACAGTGCGTCTGATGAACAGTGCTTCTGAAGTCTGAGTCTGAAGAGAGCTTATGAAGTACTGTTCACGAAGAAGCTTCTGAAGTCTGACGTGGAAAGTTTCCTTCAGCATTTAATGCCTACAGTGTCAGAACAACTCCAATGGAACAGTTGTTTCCCTGACTCAAACATTCCAGCTTTTAAGGAAAGCAAATTCAAAAATGGCTGTTGCGCTCTGTTTTCTGCAAAGTTCAGCACACAATTTCAGCTATCCTAGCTCAAGATTTGCAATGGCTCTTTGCTTAATTCCTGGCTTTCTTCAATAGCTCTAATTTCCTCTATATAAGGAAGAAGAATTGAAGAAGAAATTTGCTAAGACTCTTGAAACAAAACAACTGAACTTGTGCTCTGTTTTTCTGTCCAGAATTCGTAGTTCACTAAACTCTTAGAAATTCTTTCAATCTTTTGTATCTTAGAATTTCTTAAGGTTAGAGTCTTATACCTGAGTTGTATTAAGTGAACACCTCTGATATTTGATCAAGTGTTCAACCCAAACTTACTGTCTTTGTAATTCAGTTTGGTTCAAGTCTCAGTCTGCGTACTGAGCATTTGCAGTCTCATTACTTAGTGTTCTGAGCATTACAGAGTCTCATTCCTTTGTGGTCTGAGCAAGGAAGTCTCATTCCTTCGTGGTCTGAGCAAGGTAGTTTCATTCCTTTGTGGTCTGAACATTAGAAGTCTCTTCCTTTGTGGTTGAGCAACTGGAAGTCTCATTCCTTTGTGGTCTGAGCAATTGTAATCAGTTTGATTATAGTTCAAATCTCTTGTTAGTAACAAGGGGACTAAACTACTTCCAACTTGTGGAAGGAACTAGTATAAAAACATTGTGTGTCTCTCTTCCCTTCTCTCTTTTCATTTGAATCCACTGCTAATTAACTTTGATAAAAGTTCAGAACTTGATTCTGAACTTAACATATTTTTTGAGAAGAAAAAGAAACCTAAGTTTTTGAGTCTACACAATTCAACCCCCCCTTCTTGTGTGTTTTTCTCACCTTCAGTTGGTATCAGAGCTCCGGTTCTGATATTAACACTTAACAGTGTGTCAGTAAGATCCTGAGAAAAACATGTCATCTAGTGGTTCCCCTCCACCTCCACCTCCTCCTCCTGGTAGACATACTTCTGTATCATATGACTATGGTACAGATGATAGAAAATCCAGGTCACACAATAAACCCCCAATGTTTACTGGTGACCCAGAAAAGTTCTCATGGTGGAAGAGTAAAATGTACAGTCATATAATTGGTATTGATGATTCTCTATGGGACATAATAGAAGATGGAATCACAATTCCAGTTGATGAAGAAGGTGTTGCTGTCAACAGAAGAAGTTTAAGTGATGCAGAAAGAAAGACATATAGAAAGCATCACAATGTGAGAGGAATCATTGTAGATTCCCTACCTCACACTGAGTACCAGAAGCTGAGTGACAAATCTACAGCAAAGGCCATCTTCACATCTCTCTGCTCTAACTATGAAGGTAACAAAAAAGTTAGAGAAGCCAAGGCTAATATTCTTGTTCAGCAATATGAGCTGTTCAGAATGAAAGAGGATGAAAATATTGAGACAATGTTCTCAAGATTTCAGACTGTGGTTTCTGGACTTCAGATTCTGAAGAAGAG
This sequence comes from Medicago ruthenica, assembly GCA_018208015.1. NCBI lineage: Eukaryota > Viridiplantae > Streptophyta > Magnoliopsida > Fabales > Fabaceae > Medicago > Medicago ruthenica. The sequence goes on along the minus strand of WNNG01000293.1, from coordinate 9,114 downwards.
TTATACCACAGCTGATCATGTCTAAGAAGTCTGCCATCTAAATGGAGACCCAAGGTGACTGCTATTGAGGAAGCTAAGGATTTAAATACTCTAAGTATTGAAGATCTTATAAGCTCCCTCAAGGTGCATGAACTGGGACTTAACGAGGATGAGTCTGTTAGAGAACCAAAATCAATAGCACTGAAATCTAAAAGAAAGCATGTTAAAGCTCTGAAAGCTATTGAATCTGAAGAAGAATTTCCTGAGGGAAATTCTGAAGAAGATTCAGATGCTGATGAGCTTGCAATGCTTTCTAAAAGAATTCAGTATCTAATGAATAGAAAGAAGAAATTCTCTAACAGAAGCAGTAACTTTAGAGGATCTGGTTCAAAGAGAGAAAACCAGAAGGAATGTTACAACTGCAAGAAACCTGGCCACTTCATTGCTGAATGTCCTGATCTTCAGAAGGACAAATCAAAGGAAAAAGCAAAGAAGACCAGCTCAAAGTCTAGTAACTTCAGAAACAAACTTAAGAAGAGTCTCATGGCAACATGGGATGATCTGGACAATGAGTCTGAGTCTGATGAAGAAGAAGCAAATCTGGCTTTGATGGCAACTGCATTTTCTGATGCAGAATCTTGTTCAGACTCAGATGATGAAGATGAGATATGCTTGTCATCCAAAGAAAAGGAAAGGTCCTGGTACCTGGACAGTGGATGCTCGCATCATATGACAGGAGACAAGTCTATGTTCCAAACCCTGACTCTGAAAGAGGGAGGAACTGTGGGGTTTGGAGGAAGTCAGAAAGGAAAGATCATTGGTACTGGTAAGATAGGTAATTCTTCCCTGTACATTGATGATGTTTGGCTGGTAGATGGACTTAGACATAATTTACTTAGCATAAGTCAATCATGTTATAGTAATTATGAAGTCTTGTTTAATAAGAACACATGTACTGTAATTAACAACAAAGATAAGTCTGTAGTGTTCAAAGGAAACAAGAAAAACAATGTTTATAAAATCAATTTTTCTGAATTGGTTCAGCAGAAGGTAGTTTGCCTTCTGTCTGTGAGTGATGAGAAATGGGTATGGCACAAAAGGCTGGGACATGCTAACTGGAGACTCATCTCTAAGCTTAGCAAGTTACAGCTGGTAAGAGGCCTGCCTAAAATTGATTATCACTCAGATGCTCTGTGTAGTGCATGCCAAATTGGAAAATTTTCTAAAACTTCTTTTAAATCTAAAAACATTGTTTCCACCTCAAAACCATTAGAACTGCTTCACATTGATTTGTTTGGTCCTGTTGGAACAGCTTCAATCAATGGGAAGAAATATGGACTTGTAATTGTTGATGATTATAGTGGGTGAACTTGGGTTAAATTCCTTAGAACTAAAAATGAAACATATGATGTGTTTTACAAATTCTGCAAACAAGTACAAAATGAAACTGACTTAAAAATTTTAAAAGTCATAAGTGATCATGGTGGGGAATTTGAAAATGAACCTTTTGAAAATTTTTGTGAAGATCATGGAATTCTCCATGAGTTCTCATCTCCTAGAACTCCACAACAAAATGGAGTTGTAGAGAGAAAGAACAGATCTTTGCAAGAAATGGCCAGAACCATGATCCATGAATCCAAAATTGCAAAGTACTTTTGGGCAGAAGCTGTTAACACAACATGTTATATTCAGAACAGGATCTATATCAGACCTATTCTGAATAAAACAGCATATGAACTTTTTAAAGGAAGAAAACCAAGTATTTCTTATTTTCATCAGTTTGGTTGTACTTGCTACATACTAAACAATAAGATCTACCTAAAGAAATTTGATGCTAAGGCTCAAAAGGGTACCTTTTTAGTATACTCAGAGAGATCTAAAGCATACATGGTGTATAATTCTGAAACACATGTTGTTGAAGAAGCTATACATATTAGATTTGATGATAAGAAGCCTGGTAATGAAATACCAGAGCTGGTTGAGAGTCTTGCAGATTTCAGACTCTCAGAAGAACCTTCAGAACCTGAACCTAGTTCAGAGTCTGAAGAAAGTTCAGAAGCTGGAAATGATGAAGAATCTGAGAAACTCTCTGATAATGATACTCCTCCTGAAGAAAATCAAGACCAGCATGGTTCTGAACAAATCCCTGATGGTTGTTCAGAAGCTAATCCACCCAGAACCTCATTCAAGTACAAGTCTTCACATCGTGAGGAGCTGATTATTGGGAACAAGAACAGTCCAAGGAAAACAAGATCAGCATTCAGTCAGAATGAGTCAATGCTTGGTCTGCTATCAATGATTGAGCCCACAACAGCTGATGAAGCACTGGCAGATGATGGTTGGATTGTAGCTATGTAGGAAGAACTGAACCAGTTTCAAAGGAATGATGTCTGGGATCTTGTTGCAAAACCTGATCATAAGAACATTATTGGAACAAAATGGGTGTTCAGAAACAAGCTTAATGAACAAGGAGAAGTGATTAGAAACAAAGCAAGACTGGTAGCTCAAGGCTACAGCCAACAGGAAGGAATAGACTACACTGAGACTTTTGCTCCAGTTGCAAGACTGGAAGCAATCAGGTTACTTCTTTCCTATGCTGTTAATCATGATATCATCTTGTACCAAATGGATGTTAAGAGTGCTTTCTTAAATGATGTTATTTCTGAAGAAGTTTATGTTAAACAGCCTTCTGGTTTTGAAGATGTTAAAAATCCAGATTTTGTTTTTAAACTTAAGAAATCTCTATATGGTCTGAAACAAGCTCCTAGAGCTTGGTATGAAAGACTAAGCAATTTCTTACTTAAAAATGATTTTGTAAGAGGTCAAGTTGACAATACACTCTTTAGAAAAACTGTTAAGAAAGAAATCTTAATTGTACAAATATATGTTGATGATATCATATTTGGTTCTACTAATTCCTCTCTTTGCAAAGAGTTTTCTAAGTTAATGCAGGATGAATTTGAAATGAGCATGATGGGAGAGTTGAAATTCTTTCTTGGAATTCAAATCAACCAATGCAAAGATGATGTTTATGTTCATCAGTCCAAATACACAAAGGAGCTTCTGAAGAAGTTCCAGCTTGATGATTGCAAACTGATGACAACACCAATGCATCCTACCTGCACCTTAAGCAAAGAAGACAATGGCTCAAAAGTAGATCAGAAGCTGTACAGAGGTATGATAGGTTCTCTTTTATACTTAACTGCTTCTAGGCCAGATATTTTGTTTTGTGTCTGTCTGTGTGCTAGATTCCAGTCAGATCCTAGAGAATCTCATATGACTGCTGTCAAGAGAATCTTTAGGTATCTGAAAGGAACAACTAATCTGGGACTACTGTATAAGAAATCCTTGGATTATAGGCTAATTAGATTCTGTGATGCTGACTATGCTGGGGACAGGATTGAAAGAAAATCCACCAGTGGAAACTATCAGTTTCTTGGTGAAAATCTGATATCCTGGGCCAGCAAAAGACAAGCAACTATTGCTTTGTCAACAGCAGAAGCAGAATACATCTCAGCTGCAAGTTGTAGCACACAACTGCTCTGGATGAAACATCAATTAGAGGATTATCAGATTCATGCAGATAATATTCCTATTTATTGTGATAATACTGCTGCAATATGTCTGTCTAAAAATCCAATTCTGCATTCTAGAGCCAAGCATATAGAAATAAAACATCATTTTATAAGAGATCCAGTTTATTGATACTGATCATCAATGGGCTGACATATTCACAAAACCCCTAACAGAAGAAAGATTCAATTTTATTAAAAAGAATCCGAACATGCATTTTATCTCTTGAAAATATGCTTGAATCTGAATGAAATCTAAGATTCTGAGTTCATTAGAAGCTAAGACTTATCAGACACTCATTTTTTGAGAGTCTGAAGAAAGTTAAGCCCTGAAAACTTCAGAGTCTGAAGGTTCAGAACCTGGACTTTCTGACTTCTGAATCTGATAGAAATCTAATTTTTGGTCAGAATCTGATAAGTATAATCCTGGGCAATGATGATTTAAAGTTTTGAAAGTTATACTTTGTCCCTCCCAAAGTCATCAATATGAAAATATGTGATTGTGTTTTTGGTATCAAATGCTCAAATTGTTTAACAAACACACACACAATTTTTTCAAATGCTCAATTTGTATCAGACATGTTCAGTCTTTCAGAACTTATTTAAAAAATTGATATCAGTTTTATCTGATAGAATTCAGCAGCACTGAACCAAATGCTATATCTTGGTATCAGCACTGAACCAATTTTGGTATCAGGTTCTGATATAAGTTCAATAGTGCTAAAACCTTCAGTAGGTATATGATCTGAACAATTTTGTTAAAATAGTCCAGTGATACTGAACAAGATATACTGAACAGCTATGTCTGAACAAAGAATGTTCTGATCAGAAGCTCTGAACTATCTTTTTCTGCTTCTGAACATCATTCTATATTTTTCAAATGCAATGTCATATACTCATGTATGGTCAAGTCTGCTCTGATTCTCATCTTTGCTGCTTGATTACTTATATGATTGCATGATTATCTCACATGTTTTTCAAACTCTCTTAAAAAGGGGGAGAAAATTTTTTTCTGAAATTTTTCCTTTCTAAAACTTTCTTTTTGTTGATGACAAAAGGGGGAGAAATGTAAAACAAGTATTAAAGCTCCTGAGCTCAAAACATAAGTTAAATTCTGTCAGTAATTTGCTTACGAAAGGGGAGTAAAAGGCCTTAATGCATGAGGCTCTGAACATAAGTTAAGTTCTGATTGAAATTAACTTATGAGAACTGTTTTTAACTCTTAGCCTCTGAATTTAATTTTGTGAGATATACATTACTCTTAGTGAGTAAAATGAATTTAAAATAACTTGGATAAGACTCAGGGAGCTTACAAAACTCATCCTGTGGATTATCAGACTAAGGGGGAGAGCTTACAAACCTCAGAACCTGAAGTCAGCAAGTTATTTACAATTCTGAGTGTTAATTTCACTTTATTGTTTTAAGTTAAACTTAATTAACTTGGATAAGAATCAAGGGGAGCTTACAAACCTAACCTTGAGGATTATCAGACCTAGGGGGAGCTTGCAAACTTCTCCTGAAGTCAGCTTGTTAATTAAACTTAACAACAATTATGAAATTTTCACATTTGTGATTTAAACTGAATATAATTAACCTGGATCAGACTCAGGGGGAGCTTACAAACCTCACACCCTGCAGTCAACTTGTTGATTAAATTAACAACAATTTTCTGATTAACACTTATGTTTGTCATCATCAAAAAGGGGGAGATTGTTAGAACAAAATGTATGAACAACTCTCTTTTGGATAAAGAGGGAGATTGTTGGAACAATTTGTATGAACATCTCTCTTTAAGGTTTTGATGATAACAAAGTGTTAAAAAAAATTGGTATTTGTTAATGCTTTGTTCAAGTTGTGCAGAACCATGTTCTCATTGTTGGTTAATTAATATTGGTTATGGCAGAACAAGCTAAGAGCAAGAAGGAAAGCTTAGAAGCTATGTTGCAAAGTTGAAGGAAAACTGGGTTTGAAGGTTGACTCTGAAGAGTGCTTATGAAGGCTGAGTCTGAAGGGTGCATCTGAAGGTAGCGTCTGAAGGCTGAGTCTGAGGGTCAACGAAAGTCAACGTCTGAAGGGAGCGTCTGATGAACAGTGCTTCTGAAGGTCAACAAAAATCAACGTCTGAAGAAGTGCGTCTGATGAACAGTGCTTCTGAAGTCTGAGTCTGAAGAGAGCTTCTGAAGTACTGTTCACGAAGAAGCTTCTGAAGTCTGACCTGGAAAGTTTCCTTCAGCATTTAATGCCTGCAGTGTCAGAACAACTCCAATGGAACGGTTGTTTCCCTGACTCAAACATTCCCCAGCTTTTAAGGAAAGCAAATTCAAAAATGGCTGCTGCGCTCTGTTTTCTGCAAAGTACAGCACACAATTTCAGCTATCCCAGCTCAAGATTTGCAACGGCTCTTTGCTTAATTCCTGGCTTTCTTCAACAGCTCTAATTTCCTCTATATAAGGAAGAAGAATTGAAGAAGAAATTTGCTAAGACTCTTGAAATAAAACAACTGAACTTGTGCTCTGTTTTTCTGTCCAGAATTCGTAGTTCACTAAACTCTTAGAAATTCTTTCAATCTTTTGTATCTTAGAATTTCTTAAGGTTAGAGTCTTATACCTGAGTTGTATTAAGTGAACACCTCTGATATTTGATCAAGTGTTCAACCCAAACTTACTGTCTTTGTAATTCAGTTTGGTTCAAGTCTCAGTCTGCGTACTGAGCATTTGCAGTCTCATTACTTAGTGTTCTGAGCATTAGAGAGTCTCATTCCTTTGTGGTCTGAGCAAGGAAGTCTCATTCCTTTGTGGTCTGAGCAAGGTAGTTTCATTCCTTTGTGGTCTGAACATTAAAAGTCTCTTCCTTTGTGGTTGAGCAACTGGAAGTCTCATTCCTTTGTGGTCTGAGCAATTGTAATCAGTTTGATTATAGTTCAAATCTCTTGTTACTAACAAGGGGACTAGACTACTTCCAACTTGTGGAAGGAACTAGTATAAAAACATTGTGTGTCTCTCTTCCCTTCTCTCTTTTCATTTGAATCCGCTGCTAATTAACTTTGATAAAAGTTCAGAACTTGATTCTGAACTTAACATATTTTTTGAGAAGAAAAAGAAACCTAAGTTTTTGAGTCCACACAATTCAACCCCCCCCCCCCCCCCCCCCCCCCCTTTTTGTGTGTTTTTCTCACCTTCAAATTCATGCAAGCTTTCAAGTGATACATGTTGAAAAAGTTCAACATTGCTTATTATTGTAAAGGATGAGGGAAACCAAGGTTACCTCAGTTTGATCTGTGAGGCTTCGCTTTCTTGTAAAGTACTCAACAACTCCATTGCCCTTCTCAAGGTTTGAAGCTGAACCTTCTTCAATTTTCCATCACCTGCATGACTTATTTCTAGAATATCCTACACACTACAATAAAAGTTGCATTTTGCCAGGGATTTAAGCCAGGAGCATGCACTCCTGGCAAAAAAACGAGGGCCTATACTAGGAGTGCCCCTGGGAAATTGCAAAACGGGACATGACAGTTTGCCATGGGTTGCCCCTCGCAAATGTTGTGGGAAAACGTCGGCGGGAAACTTCCCCCATTTCAAATTCGCTTTGGGCAGTGTGAATTCAAAAAAGCTGAATTGTGTCAGTCAATGCCAGGGGATTTACGAGGGGCAGCTCCTGGCAAAATGCAGGAATCTCTGCCCACTGAAAAAGCCTGGCGCGTTGCAGAAAGCGAGGGGTTTACCCCTGGGAAATTGTAGGATTCCCTGGCTTTGACTGACGCGTTGTCAGCGATATGACCGTTGGGACTGGACCCTTTTTGCGAGGGGCTACCCCTCGGTTAACCCCTGGGTTTATTTCTGCTATAAATTCCCTCAACCGGTTCATTTACTCATTATTTTCTCACACAGTGAACGTTTTCTCTTCTCCTCCTCTCTTCACCGGCCTCTCCTTTTCCTGGTAAGCTTTGTTCATATGTCTCTTTTGTTTATAAAATTTGTTAGACTTATTTATTAATTATAATTTCTTCATTGTTTGCATGCAAGTTAGCTATATTATTCTTCAAGGCCACTGCCTCCTGTGTGTTCTTGCCTCAAGCTCAATTCAACATTGCAGATCTGCATTACAAGTTAGTTTAATTTTCTGTTCAAATTAATTTTTGTATGTGTAATATAAGATTAGATGAAAATCGAAATTTTTGTGTGTATGATGCTGGATTGTAATTTTTTTTTTGTGAAAGAACATGTGCAATTTGAACTGTTTTAGGATATTATGTTGTTTATTTGAACTGTTTTTTTTTGCTGGATTGTAATGTTTTTTTTTGCTGAATCGAAATTATGCTGGATTGTAATTTTTTTTGCTGAATCGATTTTTTTTATGAAATTTTTTTATTTGAACTGTTTTTTTTTAATAGATGATGTTTTAGACTGTTATTAAAATGTTAAAAAAAGAAAAAACCAGAATATTAAAAGTTTTTTTAAACTGTTATTATTTAAAATAATAAAAAACTATTGTTATTAAATAATAAATGAATGATGTTGAATATATTTTTCTTTGGTAGATATGTGGATTATATGTATAATTATAGTTCTAGTTTTGTTAGAATGACAAAATATATAAAATCCAACAATAAGTTTTATATTGCATACTGTTTTTTAATTTAGAACTGCTATAACTTTTAAAAAATATTTAACACTGTTTTTTAATTAATTTTAGAGAAAACTGTTGTATTTTTAGAACTACGAGATAATATTTTTAATTTAGAGAAAATAGTTATTAGTGACATAAATAATTAAAACTAAGAGCTGTAATTTTTATTTTAAAATTAATAATAAAAAACTGTTTTAATTTTTAATATAGTGTAAACAAAAACTGTTTATAAACATTTCATATCAAATCTTTTTTTAATACTAATTATAATAAAACTAGGTATAAATTGACTAAATTTTGTTTTAAAAAAGTAGTTTAGAATATACCTGTTTTTTTAATTTTCAAAATTCAAAGAAAGAGTTAGAATATTAAATTTTAAATTAAAATAATGTTCTTATTTTAAAACTGTTTTCTATTTTAATTCAATTTTGAAAAAATAGTTTTTTCATTATAGTGTAGTCAAAAATATTTTTTTTGAAATTAAATGATTTTTTAAATCAAATTTGTTGTTTTAATGAAAAAACAATATACTTATAAGGCTTATTGTTGGAAATTTCCCGCATAAAAAAAATTACGCGCGCAAGAAAAAATTTCACGTATAGAAATTACGCACGTAAAGAAATACTTTTGATGAAAAAAAAGTACGCGTGTAAAAAAATTACAGGCGCAAAAAATTTGCGCGTAAAGAAATAATCTTGATGTAAAGAAATTACGCGCGTAAAGAACTTACGCGCGCAAAAAAGTTGCGCGTAAATCAATTCCGTGCGTAAAGAAATTACGCGCGTAATGTACTTACGCACGTAAAGAACTATACACGATATTGTTATGTAATCGACTATTAGTTGCGCTACTAAGCAAAAAGATGGATTTCGAATCATGAAGTTGAATATGTGAACGTTGTAGTCGAACGTCCAAAAGATGGAGTATTATCAGCATT